>JANRGW010050613.1:25384-71832 GCA_024733675.1 Psilopsiagon aymara | reverse complement strand
AAACATCTGTAAATAATTTATCTATTATATCTCTATAATATATGTTATATAGATCTATCTGTAGATTGATCTATCTGTAAATGTACCTATAACAAAGTATAATCTCTGTAGAGATATATAGATACATGTTGCCCAGGGAAGTTGTGAATGCTCCATCCCTGGCAGTGTTGTTCAAGGCCAGATTTGACAGAGCCTTGGGTGACATGATTTAGCATGAAGTGTCCCTGCCCATGGTAGGGTGCTGGAACTGGATGATCTTAAGGTCCTTTCCAACCCTAACTTATTCTATGATTCTATATCTATATATATTTGTAACATATATCGATGATATATAAATATGTATCTTACATATAATATTTCATATATTTAAACATATTTACAAATAAAAATATACATTTTAAATTATTAATATTTAAGAAATGTATTCATAGATATTATAATTTATAATAATATGGAGCATATACACATATATGAAAATATATTTATTTTATTAGAAGAATGTACAGATATATATATGCACACATAGATAAGTATGTGTGGTATTAAGGATATAGTATGTATTTATAAACAGGAAAATGTACTTAGAAACAGTTTCGTGTTGCCAGATTTTTAATGAACATTTTTATGCAATTTAGGAAAAAGGCTACATTTTAGCTTCCTTGGTTTATGGGAAATGCAAATCCTTCTTAAAGTATTCATGTGTTGAGGTTATACAGCTTCAGGAATGTAGTCAGTTGCAAACTGTGGCTTGTGAAATAAATTATTATGGTTTTACAATCTAAATATAGGTCAGAACTACCTGTTTTAATATGTCCTTATTAATTAAGAGTCCAAATTAATAAAAGTCTAACAGAAAAGACCACTGTCGTCTACATGGAAAACTTACAATAAAATATTTTCTAAATTAGGTTGTTATAAACTTGGCAATGCTTTTGGCGGAGATGAAGATCCACAATCAAAGCATGCCGTCTCTGTCAATGATACTTGTGAACAGCTTTCAGCTTCTATATGTGGTGGATGCTCTTTGGAATGAGGTAAAGGACAATCACATTGAACTGTTGGTGTTTCATATTATAATGTTGCATGAATGAAGTCCTGTACTTTCTAAATTCCTTCCTCCTCATTTCTAGGAAGCAGTTTTGACTACAATGGATATTACCCATGATGGATTTGGGTTCATGCTTGCATTTGGAGATCTGGTGTGGGTTCCATTTGTCTACAGTCTGCAGGCCTTCTATTTAGTTGGTCATCCTACTGCAATTTCTTGGCCTGTTGCTGCTGCAATCACGATTCTGAACAGTAAGTTATAGTAAATGTTTTTATTACCGGTAGTAGCCATGTAGTACTGCTTTTCTGGTTTTGAGTTGTAAGGCGAAGTTTTAGCTAAGATGCAGTGATATATTTTCTGCATTACCATAGCTGGTGGAAGCATGTCCCTGGCTACGAAGAATGTAATAAACTTTTATTAATGAAGTATAAACGAGACACCCAGTTGCTCTGTTGAGGGCCATTTTTAGATGGATGTCATCCGGAGTTTCAGAAGCGACTCGAATGTTTTGAATGAAATGTAGGAATTAGCCTTTAAAGTCTGTCTGTGTGACTCTTCTAAAGGAAGTCAGTACCTCATTAGTTATGCTTTACTGAACCTAGAGTAAAAGAGGTTTTTGTTGTTTAACGATTTACATCTTTCCTGATACCATAATTACAGACTCATGTCAACATAAAGCATCTCCTTTTATCTAACAAGTACTTTGAGAAACAATATTGCACCTTTAGGAGACCTTAGATTTTCACCAATAGGGCCTTGTAGTTTGTCACTTTATCTAAGTAGTAAACCTAAAAGAAAGCTTTTGTAAAAGTGTCAAAAGAATTCAAACACCTGGAAAAAATACGAAGGCATACAACTTAGTTTGGGCACTGCTGAGAAATGCAACATCTTTTCTTCATTTCCTGGGGGTTTTTACTTTGTTTGAAGCATGTTGTGGTCATGTTTTCTAATATTGTAAACAGTTGGTCAGTCTATGGAGTAGGCACTGTAGCGAAATACTGGGCTGCTAATAGAGCTGTTGCAGCACATCACCGATGTGAATTTCAAATCCAAGTTTACATTAATAAACTATAGGTCAGATATAAAAGTAGAAGTGAAAATGAAGGTTCTCCAAAATCTTAACAGTAATGTGCAAAAGCATCTAGAACACGTTTCCAATAGCATTCCTGTCTTGTTAGAGCTCTGAGAATTAGAGAATGCCAGTTAACATTTCCTAAGGAAGAGGCTTTGGTGTAATGATAATGGCAGAGAGCATGTGAGGGCTTTTGGTGAAGGAAAGAAAACTGGAAAATACTGAAAATGCCAAATACTGTTTCTTTTCAGGTATTGGTTATTACATATTCCGTAGTGCAAATTCCCAGAAAAACAGTTTCCGAAGGAACCCAGCAGATCCCAAATTGGCCTGTGAGTGCATTTTGTATTTGTTCGGTTGCTACACAACACTTCTTTGTAGTGTTTAAATACACATTTCAATTGTGTTGACTACAATACTCTATTCACAGATCTGAAATCTATACCCACTGCAACAGGGAAAGGGCTTCTTGTCACAGGCTGGTGGGGTTTTGTGCGTCACCCGAACTATCTTGGTGATATCATCATGGCTCTGGCGTGGTCCCTCCCCTGTGGTAAGTTCCTGAAGCTAAGATGAATTTTGTTAACAATGCTGGTATGTTTTAGCATCTGACTGGGTTTCAAATGCAAAGTGATAATTATTTGAGATCCTAAAACCTGTGATGAATGGAATGGTGAATTTCTCTGGCATCAGCTTAATGCAACACCTGTTTTCCTTTACATCTTATCCTTTATATCTTACGGTAGATTTGACACCTCCCACTATAGATTTGGCTCTTCTTTTTGACACTTCATCATTAAGTAACAATGGAGCTTGCTAATAAGTTGTTCCCTACATTTATTTTAATGGCTTTACTGTAATATTGTCATATCTGCTAGCTCATGTCTAGTTTTTCATCCATAAGTCAAGGAGTGTGCTCTGATTAAAAGATAGGGTTTGTGTGGGGCAGCTCTGTGCTTGTAGGGGTTTACCTATTTCTCTGGTTTTGATAGCTAGAGAACTTAAAATATGTGACAACTTTGCGTGTGTTAAGGTGGCAAATTCTGAGACTGAATTTTAAGGATTGTTTTCTGGGATTTCTGTTGGGTCTTTATTTGCACTGTCCTGTCGAGCTTTTGATGCTTTACAATACAACTGTAAGATGCTTCAGCCTGTGACAAGTATGGCACCAGCTCAGTACATGTTAATAGCTAAGATTTCATTGCTGTACCTAAAGTGACTTTCTCACTTTATTCTGCAGGTTTTAATCACATTTTACCCTATTTCTACGTTATCTATTTCATGTGCTTGCTTGTTCATCGAGAAGCTCGTGATGAACATCATTGTAAGCAGAAATATGGCTTGGCATGGGAAAGGTATTGTCAGCGTGTACCGTACCGCATATTTCCTTACATCTACTAGAGCACTCCAGATGCCTGATTTGCAAATTCCTTCTAAAGTTAGTTTCTTTGCAAATAAAAATATACCTCTTACCTTTGCACTTGGTCTATTTGTTATTTAGGCTTTTAAAAACAAAGGTGACCAAACAGTGGAGTGCATCAGTAGCTATTTACAAGTAATCTTAAAATGTGAGTTATGGGAACTGACTGTCTGTGACTTCAATTTTTACCAAAATTGTGAATTTTAACAAGTCTTGGAGCCCTGATCTTTCAAGTTAAATTTTATCTAGAATCCTGAGTTTACATTTTTTTATTGCATTTAATTAAGCACTGTGATGTAAAGTATATTATTTTCTTAATACAATAAATACAGAAATTCCATCCAGTTCATTTTTTGGTGTTGCTTGTACCATCTAACTTCAGCTGTCTGACCTGGTGGCCTGAGCTGAAGGAGCAGCAGGGTCTTTTGGTTAGTGGAACTGGGAGCAGAAGATCTGACCCACGTGAGGGGCCTGTGTGTTGGCAGTGCAGCCCTGCAGCCCCAGGCCAGAGCTGGCACAGCTCAGCCAGGTGCTTGTCCCCCTCCTGGCTTTTCATTAATGGGATTTTTTCATCAGGGAGGCTCAGGTGACCCCTGTACGTGCAGGAGGAACAGAGGGATGGGAAGAGAAAGGGGCATGATCATCCCATCCCATCCCTGCATTCTTGAGGCAGTTTCAGACCAAGGGGGACTCCTGGCAGCACCCCTGACCCTAGAGAGAGGCCACGCTGCTGGATCAGGCTCCTGAAGGTAGATGATACAAACACTTGTTCCAGCTGTGGGCAGAGGTGTAGCAAACCCTACTCCTGCATCTAATGGTGAACACAGGGTAGCAAAAGGTGCAGGAAAGAATAAAATGACCACAGTTGGCTGCTTCTGATCTCTGTATATGTTTTAATGTACCATAGCGTTTACCATGTGTGTATAATAGAGCTTCCATGTTTTTGCTGTACAGTCTTTTTGGATTTGAAAAGGCGATAGCTTTGGGGTTTTTTTAGGAACAGGAGACACCAGGAACTAAATCCATTTCCAGTCCTTTCTCAAAATACGCTCATTGAATAAAAAAGGTTTTGTAAATTAATGTATTAATTCTTGAACCAATTGAAATGGTCACTTAAATATTTGTATCAAAAGAGATGCTATGAAAATATAGGACATGCTCCTCAATCCAAAGTTGGGGTTTTTCTTCCTTTAATTTGGCATTGCTACCTCATACGTAGGTTTTGCCTTTTGTACTGTTGCAGATAGAGAAAATGGCTATTTTTTGCTATTGCTATTTAAAACAACATTTTTTTACATGAGCCTGTGGTTAAACTCAACCACTTCCTAATATATTTTTGTATATATTTGACTTTTTAACTAATGTATGTGTTCTAGTTATTACTAGCCGTGTTCTGTGGCTAACTGGCTGTAAATCAGATGCCTTTGCAGTCTTTACTTCATAAGTAGAACAAATTTGATGAAATAATTTTGCATTAACTAACTTTTATTGTCATCACACTGAGAGCTTTTCAGATACCTCAAATGGGAGGTTTTATAGCACAAAATGTCCAGAACAGCTTAGTAGAATATTAAGTCCAGTGCATGTATTTCTATGCTTGCAGGAAGGTTCCAAATAAATAAGAATGTTACTGTTACTCATCAATTACTTTCAGTTCTTTTAAAATGTTGATGTAATTGAAAACTATCACATGATTTTTAAATTAAAAGAACCCTCTATTTTGTACACAGGCATCTTTTTAAGGAGAATTGTACATTTGAAGTGTATATAATGTAGCTTGATTGTGACAGTTGCCTCCAAAAACCTGCAATGTTGGTGTTGTAAGGGAAATGTTTTAAGACAAGTACTTTGATTCCTGGTCTAAGATAGCAGTGCCTGTAACAAGAGTTAGGAGTGTTTACTCCTGTGCGGTAGCAGGTTCAACTGGGATGTGCTGCCCAATGGATTGGGAAATAATAGAGCAATCATCCAACTGCCCCAGCCTGCAGCTGGTGGTTCAAAGTGTACCGATGGGGGCAGTTGAACCCCTCACTCAGTAAAGCAGGAGGTGCTGCTGCCATCCCAGTTTCAGCTGTTGCCACACAAGGCTGTTGAAATGTAATGCGGAGCCCTTGTGTTTCAGAATCAGATTTTGACCAATGGTAACTTCCCTCTATTTACATGCTGAGTTTTATGTGAATTTGATTTTGAAGTAATTGTTTTTAATACAAACAAGTCTATAAACTGAAATAAAGCTTTTGCTTAAAATTTAGTGCCTTTTTTTTCCCAATTTGTGGTGGGGTATAAAAAAGGATTTACCTGATAAAGATGTGTCTTTTGTGTCCGTGGTTGTGGGCTGAATGTTACAAGTGTTTGTTAGAAGCTTGCGGTGCTTCTCTTTGCCTGCCTGGGGCACTAATGAAAGGAGGGCTTCATTTAAAAGGTAGTTTCTGTTTCTTTCTTTCCTTCTGCTTCTCTATATATAGAAGTTTATCGAGCCACCAACAGCTACTTTGCTCATCTCTCTGGACCGAACAAAGTCAAAGCACTAAGAAGTAGGTGACATGGCAGGGGTAGGGAAAGCTGGCTCAGAACCTCAGTGGATAGCAACTTGTTATGTTAGGAAGAAGTGATTATCCTTACTGGGAAAGATGATGGCTTCAGAGAGATGAAAATCTTGTCACTGACCGTGTCTGAGAGCTTCCAGCATCGGGGCTGGCACAGCAGAGCCCTTGCTTGTGTAACTCCTTGACTCCATCCTTGCTCATGTGGTAGGCTGATGCTGTCATGCCTGGAGGTGGTGGTGCCCTGGGTCTTAAAGGGGCAAAAGCTCACCCACTGCCTCCTTTTGTTCCTACCTTAAAATTGCCTGTAAAAAGACAGAATTAACACTTGGGTTTGCCTGGTTTTACACTATTTTTTCCCCACAGCTTCTGGAAGTCAAAAATGAAGCAATTTTATGAAGTTGTGGGATAGAGCTGAAGGGTACCACACAGGAAATCAATTCTGTGCTGATTTGACCTAATGCAAACAAGACTAGGGGAAGTATAACACATAACTAAATGACCACTAATGGTAATTTTGCCTCAGAAGGTTACTTACCACAGGTAATACTACACGTTTGTGTAAATTACATTTATAATGGCTCATTAAAACCTCACCAGAAGCACAGTTCTTGACTCTTGTGGAGCAAAAGCTGTTCCGGGGAGGGTGTGAAACTCTCCAGTGTGGGGTTGGAGAACATCTTGCACTCTATAACCAAAACCTCCAACGCTGTTCTCTCGAAGTTCCTTAAAAGTAGAAGAAAATCCTTGGATAGTGATTTTCTGTTTGTAGTATTTCAGAAAAGCACTGCCTTTGGTTTGGTTTGGGGTTTTTCTGAGGAGTTTAAAACATCAGTTCTACCTGTTGTAGAACTACTGTAAACACTACCAGTGCTGTGGAGTACCAGGAGAAAGCAGGTCCTGCCCGTCATGGGAGCAGGGATACCTTTTCAAGACAGGTTGCTGAAGGGGATTGGTATTCAGCTGCTTATTTGTGTGTGCAGTTGTCATTCACACCGTCCATCTTTCTCCTCAGAAGCCTCCCTAGTGCCACTGAAGCCAGATGTTACAAGTAATTTTCCATTGCAATTGAAAATGGGGAATTCTGAGCCAGTAATAACTGCCCTTGTAAAATAGTTTGTGTGGAATACGCAGGTGCCAGGAGAGTTTCAGTCAGTCCATGCAACAGCTGTGAGAAATGTCTCTGCAGATACTCAGGAGAAACATTTAACAGAGACCCCAACGGTGAAACTTACTCTGACATTTAAACTGATTTCTGTACCTGCAATGCTTTGGTTTGCTCTACACAAGCAAGTATTCCCGTGACCAGCCTGGCTCCTGATCGCTGAGACTTGAATGTGCAGACATGAGCTTGTCCACTCTTCCAGGACCAGTTTCCCAGGACTTTTCCTTAGGTCTCTTGTGAGCTGTGTATCGCCAGGTTTAGCCAGCCTGACCAAGGACCTTACTGCTTCTGTATTTCAAGCTGCAGAAACTTCTAAATGTTACATCAACTGCCCAGAAAGGGTCCATCTAAATCTTAAAATCAGATGAAGTGAATTCCTGTGAAAAGTATTGTAATAGCTGGTGCATCCTGAGGAATATACATGAGAATTAATGAACAGGGAAAGGGAAGAAAAAGGGAAGAAACCCCCAAACAACTGAACTCAAAGCCACATTAAAATTCCAACCATTTACTTTTGGCAACACAGCTTTAAAAACCCCTGCACCGTAACTATTAATAGAAAAGCCTTTCTACTGATGAGACAAATGATGCTCATGCAAAGCTGTTCAAATGGAATGATGTAAAGAACCAAAGTAGAACTATTTCATGCTCTTCTGTACTCGTGATGTTACAGTCTTGCCAGGACTCCTCTGCAAGCAAACTGATGCTATAGACAAGACACTGGGACCATATGGCAATTTCTATGTGTTTTTATATCCGTTTGTCACAGCCTTCAGGGAACGGAACTTGGCCAGACTCAAAATTCTCAATTCCCACCAAAATACATGGGAGTTGAAAGTCTTCAACAGCCAAGGAGGCCGTGTCTGCGGAAATGAGATCTGGGAGTGATCACAAAGGGAACTATACCTGAGCACGCGCTGCAGCAGTCCTTGTTCCTACAGGGCTGACAGCTTCATCAGCCATGGCATTCATTTAATGAGAGTTCACAGTGCTCTGCAGCTTCCACAGTGTCTTCTGTCTCCTGCTTCAGGAGAAAATCAAACCTTTTTGGTAAGGAGAACACTTCCTCGAGAGAATTTCAGGGAAATATGACAGTTACCAAGTATCTGCCAGCTCCAAAATGGCTCACACACACACACACATATATATATGGAGAAAGCAGATTTCTCAGCTCAAACTGGTATGGCTGCAAAACTAGAGGTTTGCATATGCTCATGGTTCTTTAGCCATGAAACTGGGGAAATAAAAGTTTATGATTCTAATTTTTACGAGCAAGCCACAGAGTATGTACAGGAATTAGATTTTGATGTGGAATACTACAAGATGACACTAAAGGGAAGATACTAAGTAAAAGCAACAACACGTTTTCAACTGCCACTGATTTTTGTTCCATTGAAAGTTCAAGGACAAGGAACTTACCTTGCATTTCTGCAACCAAAAGTGTTGCTTCTGTGTTTGGTTAAACTGTTACAAAAACAACCCCTAAAAAGAAAATCAATTGCAGTGTGCATTTCACAGTTGTATTCTAAGTTTACCATTAGAAATGAGAGCCTAGAATCATTCTCAATTGGCTTTAATACTGAGTAACATCTGCTGCTCGGATGAAAACTGAGATTCAGTGATTATGGATAACTGGCAAAACTTCCCCCGCGTCAGCTCAGAGGATGTCAGGATCAACTGCACACGTACAGCATGGCCTGCAGAGGTAACCGAGGGTATTATCTACTGCAGTGACTCAGAGCTCTAAATCATTGTGTGTGTCCCTGCTCTTGTGAAATGAGAGAGATGCGATTTACAATTTACACAGGCTTAGCTACTTCCACCTAACAAATGCACTTAGGCTGGATTTCAAAGCATTTGGGGATAACTCTGGCTTTAGAGCCAAGGTAGTGATTAAATTAAAGATAGGGATTTGAATGCTTTAAGAAACAGACACTGAACTTGTGGCACCAGAGGTATTTGTATTCTGTGGTTACCTGCAGTCAATTTTCATAGAATAGAATCACAGCATCAAGTAGGTTGGAAAAGACCTTTAGGATCATAAAGTATAACTGTTTCCCCAGCACTGCTAAATGCAACACTGGACCATGTCACTAAGGGTTTCATCTCCGTGATTTCTGAATGCTTCCAGGGATGGTGGCTTCACCACTGCCCTGGGCAGGCTGTTCCAATGTCTGACCAACCTTACAGAGAAGACAGAAGACATTTTTCCCAATAGCCAGTCTCGACTTCCCTGGCACAAATAGTATCTTGAACAGAACATACAACATCCAATCTCACCTTCCCTTTTGAGCACTCCTCCCTGCCACATTGTGTTGGTTTAGGGAGACAGGTTTCCTTTGCAGAGATTCTCTTTATAAAGATCAGACACACCTGCTGCAGTACCACATGGGCTCCAGACAAGCTGTTTCACAGCAAAATGATGCTGGTTTGTCACCTGGTAAGCAGAGGCTTCATTTCTGGTACTTGGTGGTGTCACGGGAAGGTACCTGAGAGCTTCCAATGGTGAATTAGTCCCAACTTATTCAGCTGGACAAGTGGTTCTTCATTATCCTCAACATGCTTCTGCAGGTTTCAACACATGAGGCTAAGTTTTGGAATGGAGTACAATTTAAGAAAGAACAAGTATAAACCTATGTAGTTAAGTTTTCATTTAGGTGTGCTTTAGATTTAAGTGACACTGTTACATGCACTGAAATGTGCTATAATGAATACTTACATTAACCAGTTAATGGTGCTAAAGGAATACCATACGATCACTAACAAGGAGGTTAAGCAGTATAGATGGTTAAATCCTGCCTCTGCTTACAAAGTGATAAAAATAAAGCCAAACTACAATAGGAAGGAAAAATATGAATTATTGACTTTAGTAATATGGCTTTGGGTAAAATATACATTGCTGTTGAAAAACAGAAGTCTTCTCATCATTAGTTTTGGAAAACATAAACTCCACCTTTACACCAAGTGTCTGCTGGTTAAGTTGGCTTGATAAAGAGCAGTTCTGGGGAATAAGTATATATTTAAAGTAAAAACTCTTTTTCCTTGAGAAGTAAGAAAAATTATCTACTTTTCCTGCTTATACTGAGGTTACATTGCTACAGCCCCATGGATTTCCACAGAATCATTTCTGATTTGTACTCGTGTAATCAGGCCAAGAAGAATCAAGTTCTCCATTTAAACCATTTCTTAATTCAGTTGCAGATTTTCATGCGCTTCTCGAGCCGAGTTCCAAATTAACCAGAAATGAGAAAAATCTAACTGACGGAATAAGGAGAAAAGACGTGCTTCAGTTCTACACCTCATCCTGGTTAAAAATTAGTCATGGCTAAGGCAGGATTTTCAACAGGCAGGAGCTTTTTCAGTCCGGTTCTCACAGCAGATGTGTACAATAGCATTGGGTTCAAAACATCTTTCTAGTTGCTTTTCAGAGCATGTTAAATTTATCAGGTTTTCGTAGTGTTTCTTCAGTAACAATTTGCAATATCAGGTTATTATTTTTAAATCCTGCACTCTTGACTATGCAAACCCATTTCTTTACCTACAAGAAAAGCTTGACCTATTAAGGAAGGTTTCCTCTTGTAGCACTGATTAAACCTGCAGCCCTTATGGGTGAGCATCATTCTTAACTGTATTTCCATATTTGTAGTAATATTAGGAATTCACCTCAGCTACCGCAGAAGTTTATCAGCCAGACCATAACTTTGTCCTTCTCATGAAGAAAGAACCCCCCCACACACATTTGTAAATATGAAATGCATCTATAATATCAAATACCAAGTGGCCCAAGCTTGGGTACTTTTTTGGATGCGATGGCATTAAACGTGCACTTTAAAAAGCATAAAGGAAGCAGAAACAACTGATTCCAGAGATTAGTTTTCTTTTGACAAATTACTAAATGCCTAAAGAGAAATTTCAACAGTTTAATCCTTAACATACAACCTGCAGAGAAGTTAAAAGCATAGTTCATCTGCTATTAATCAGCTTTTTCAGCAAGAGCTGTAAAATTGACAGCAGTATCACCCGACTCCTCCTCCTCACACAAATCAAGCTCTTCTCCAAAAGCCAGACTGCAGCTCAAATCTCCTAAAAAACATTCCTAGTAAAGGACATAGAATCATAGAGTAGTTAGGGTTGGAAAGGACCTTAAGATCATCTAGTTCCAAACAACATCCATTATTCATCTTCCCATCCCTGAGAACATCAGGGCTGAGAAACCTCTGAAGCATTTTGGCATATTTAAAGAGAAAACTGTTTTGAACAGGGAAGGTCTCATCCAGCTACTGTGCAAACAGGAGAGAAGCCAGGCCTATAATCTCCTGAGCGATCTTGTCTTCCTAAAACATCTTCAGTGTTTAGGAAGCAAGAGCTCGTCAGGAGATGCCCTGCTTGAAATGCAAGGCCTATAGAATGAAAAATTCATGATTCATAACATTATTTAGCATTAAAAATAATATTCCTCAGAATACAAATTAGGATGAAGGAGCTAAGGAATTCTACATCTGTTTTTTCAAGATGCTCTTGGCCAGGCAGACAGTGGAGAGGCAGATAGCTTAAAGTAGCCTTCATCAGAAGAGGTAAGGATTACCAATGAAACTGTTTTCATAGCGATCACACGTTTTTACTTTAGGATAATTCAAAAGAGATTGTTTTTCTTACCAGCATTGTGTGGTCACCTGGCTGTCAAAAAACCCTTCAACATGTTCCACAGCTTCCATGGATGCTGTGGGAGTCTGGAATAGAGTAAGAAAACTTCATTAATTTGACAAAAAAAGGAACCCCATAACATTTGTAGTAACTAACTAGGAAAAAGAGCTGAAATTGGTGAATGTATGTGGCAAGGCCGAAAGGGACAGGCAATTCTTGCTGCTGAGAAGTCAATGAAAAGGAAACTAGGTATTTATTTCTTGTCCCTTTAAACCTGGTTTGTTTTTCAAATAGTTACTTGGATGAATCTGCTGAAGGAGTCCAAAGAGAGAGTCTCCAACTTTTGAATGGCAGCTGAGTGCTTTGAGCTTTCTGCATTACCCAGTGTGCTCCAACACTTCATATGGCAAGAGAAAGGCAAGACTATGGCCTGGAGGATGGACCTCCAATCCCGTGAGAGGCAGAGGCTGTGCAGCATGACACCTTTGCTCTGTCCTGAGCAGGATGAAAAACACTCTCATCATGGACACTTCCTCCCTCAGAAAAGCAGCTGTCAGAGCAAGAAATACTACCATGGACAAGCATCCTCTCCTGGATCGTGTCTAATCCTTATAATGGGAGATATGGTCTGTGGGACACAATCTGGCACTGACTTTGAAATTACAATTACTCACTGTTTTTTCTTCTTAAATGTACAGAATTGCATTCAAAGAAAAGGCTTTTAAAACCAATCATGCAGATTAATTGAAGGTTTTGGTCTTGAAAAATTGAGTAGCACAGCAGAAACACAATAATATTAACGAATGACATGTGATATGTTTGACATATAAAAATATGAAGGGGTGGTTCTCCTTCAAATATGCCATGAACAAGACCATTGAAACCAAATGTTATTCCTGTTATTTTTACAGGAGTTTCAAACAGGGTGTTTATGCTCAGCAGAGAATCATCTTCTTAATCATCCTTTCATCCCAACACACCTCCAGTTGCTGAAGTAAATGCAAATAGATGAAGTTCCCCTGATGAGGACTGCAACTTATCAGGATACTTTTCCAGATTTGTTGGGCTTTTTTCCCTGGAATGAATGAAACAGGAAAAAAATGTGTCAGTAATTTAAGCAGATTATTAGAATCTTCAAATATTTCACTCTGATGAACTACAAATACATTACATTACAATTTTTCAATACATTTCACATAGTTTTATAAATGTATACACTAGCTGGCTGGCATTTTCACTAGTGCTTGCTTACTAGAAGCCAAATGAAGTACATGTATGTGCATTCTGCTCATCCATGTGCTGGTTCCTGAATCCTTCACAGCAATAATTGTAGGACCACTCTGTTGAGCACTGTCTCTGTGCTGGACAGCTCAGAAATGGTCTGATAGTTAAAGAAGGCATTTAGCCACAGGCAGCTAAATAATTTGAAAAACATAGACATGTTTTGGCTTGTCATTAGACAGCATCTGAAAGGAACTAGAATGACTCCATCTTATTTCTCATGTATCCTGGAGAAAGGGAAGTGAAGCATCAACATGCCCACTACAGACCACCCTAATAAAAAGTTCTGACAGAGAAGATACACGCATGACTACTTTAGGAATAAACATACAGGCTATCATACATAGCCCTCTGAGGCAGAACCATGACTTACATAGCATGTGGCTCTGAGTGCCAAGCAGACATTATAAATGGTTAACAGCATCACTGTCAAGAAGCAGCATTTGATTTCAAAGTATCACTGAATTTTAAATACGAAATTCAATAACATGACATATTCTCGTTTACCTCCATCAGTGTTTATGCCTCACCAGCTCTAAATCCACTTAATTGAAAGAGATGTGGATTAATTTCTTCCATAGACAAATGTGTTCTATTAGCAAACCGGGAAGCTGTCAAAATACGGAAGGCAGTCTTTCTGACAGTTAAAGCTTTTGACTTTGATCATATGTCTATGCTTTTCAGTAGTCATTCCTACAGCTTATTTCATAGCTTTTGTATACTTAACTAGAATGTTCTTGAAATCTTCTGAAGATACTTCTTTTTGTAGTGTTGACTTTCATGTTTGCGATGTTAGCACTACTCACCATGATAAGATGATAATACAAACTGTCTGCTGTAGGGTTCTCCTTGTGCCACTGAACTACTAAAAGACAGAAGACTTGTCATCTGTGGATTTAACACTGCAAGAGATAAAAAAAAGGTAAGTTTTATTTTGCACATTAAAACCATCTTGACTGCAACCATTTGCCTACTAAGACTAAAGATTTTGTTAAGGTAAGGACTACTTAAACACATTCTACTTGTAATTGCAATGTTCTTGAAATACACCCAGTCACATGTAAGATGAGGTAAAAAAGAAACTCAATTTCAAGCAATTACTGAAACACACTCTAAACTACTGCAGCTCTGAGAAAGTGTTATTGAAAAGACAAACTGCTTTAAAGAGCATAAAATTGTATTTTCTTACATTTATTCAACTTGATATTCTGCACAATATTTTAAAACTACCTCAAAGCCTGCCTAAAATCTCTCGGTTTATGGTATCGATATTTTCAGTTTTACTTCCCTCTTAGGCTCCCCCTCAAGGTTTCTTTATTATAATATTTATTTTTCAGGACAGATTTTGTTCATTTTATGTAAGAGTGAACACCTTTCTGGGGCTTAACTACAGACTTTCCGAAATTATCCTTCTACAGTTGAAATACCTTTGCCACTTAAGCCTCATTTCTTAATCTTGTGACAAACGCATTGCTTTGGTACCAAAGGTCTATTCGCACAAGTAGTTCCCAATCTGGTCATGGGTTTAAGCAGTATTCTCACCCTTCTTCGTTGCAGCCTTCATAGTACAGAATAATGACAAAGGTTCCTCTAGAGTTATTCAAACCAGATAGACAAGGGGCACACAGAAAGAACTTCCAAAACCTAACATTTTGGTCTGGAGCATCCTTCAGTTCAGTGGCGGCACATTGAATGCCTCTGAAGCTTCAGCAAACTAAGAAAAAAAGCAGGTCTTCTTCCTTCCCTGATCAATTTGTTCATCATAAAATAAGGGTGGTGATCATGGGTTGCACACAGGGCCCTTGCAGAAGCAATGCATCGTCAGTGTGTTTACACAGAGGATTCCTAGTAATCAAAATACTTCACTACAGGGGAAATGAGTCTATAAAAGCTCTGCAGAACATCTTAGTAAGCAATATACCAAGGGTGGCATGTACCTAATTCACACATTTAAAAAAAAACCCACTCAAAAAAGCAAAACACAATTTTGAAATTCAAAATAACAAAGACCCTTATGTTTGAGACAGAGAAAGTCCTAAATAAATACGAAGAAAGAAGATGAAAGTCAACAGGCAGAGCAACTGAGTTACTGTCTAATAACTGTTAAAGTTCCTGAGATGTTATACCCAAAGAAAAAGTGACACAGAAAAACCCATAGCATTTTTAAGTCAGGATGACCAAATTAAGTGCCCTGAAGTTGCTGAGAGAGTGGTGATATAAAGGAGCAGTAAACAGGGAAGGGAAAAAACTCATACAATACTTGAACAATTGACATGCTCTTGTTAGAGGGGTATTACCATACACTGCAGCCTCACCAGAGGCATCTTTATTTTAGACTAAGTAGAAATATGCAGAGGGCTTAAACTCTATTTAAAAGTACTCAATACTCAAATGATTTCAAAGAGGAGGAACTTCAGGTTTTTTTCATTTCTGCTGACATTCCAGAAGAATGGTGCCAGAAAGGTCTGAACAAACCTGACTGCAATACCAGAAGATCTTGGTTCTCTCATGCAGGGATTCCTCCAGTACCTGCATTTGACATAAGTTCATCCTCCCTGTGACTTAAAAAACAATAAAACCTTAATTTCACCTACAAATTTTTTGGAAGTTTTTAGAAGTGAAAACTTAGAAGAATCCCCACTGATAAAATTCTATCTTGTCTGAAAGACAGCATTTGGCCATTACTATTTGCACTGTTTTTTCTTATTAGGAGTTTTGCTTCTAAAGAACTCCTTTTATTATTTGAGCTTTTATTTTTACTTGCAGCACTTTGCTCTACTTGGCAAGCTCTGAAACCTGAAAGCAGATGTCTTTCTGAAGAAAGTGATTTGTCACAGTAATATAGGTATGTCTGTTTAAGTTCCTCTTAACAGATGATCTAGTTAACCTGAACAAGAAGTGAGAGTAATATCCCTTGGTTAAAGATTTTATCCACAACCACACCTCCAAAGCAGACATTATTACAGTAGCCTTGCAAATATGCTGCTGCTGTCAAACACTGTGAAGACAACTTTCCTGTGTTTGTTCATCTGAATTGTACTTTAAGTTCAGTCCCTCTTGGTTTGGCAAGGAAGGAAAACATGGTCAGGATCTAGCATTTGTTACTGACATAGCTCTTTGCAAGCTGGGGAATTTGCCTCAAGCTCTAAAAGGATTAACACCAACGCTGGGTATCAGGCTACAAATAATTTTAGACACAAGCAAAATAGAGCTTAGTACTGATACCATAAAAAAAAGAAAGAATGCTGATGCTCACTAGTAAGTCCTCAGATTGAGCAAAACATGGTACAACAGAGGAACAGTCACAAATGTATGGACTGTCAGATTAAAGTATCAGAGAAGTTACTACAAGTAACAGCATGCTTGTAGTTAACAGTGGAATTAACAAGATTAAAACAATTCTTACCACATTTGTAAGACGAGCAGTCTGTAGCAAGTGAGTGCGGAGATATAAAATGACGCCCTGGTGGCTGTCATCATCAGCTGCTGAACATGTCCTTGTTGAGTTACCATTCAGATCAGTCAAGCAGCAGAAGTCTATGGACCTTAAAAGGCATCAAGAGAGAAGGCTGTGAGACCAGTGTTGCTTTGGTTTTGACATTTCTGATTTTCTTTGTTGTAAAACCACTATTTTTCTTAAAGGTGAAGGACTGGGTTTTAGTACTTACAAAAATCCTCCAATAACTATAGCAAGAGCACTTTCTCCGTGAGGTATAATTTATGTTCCCCCCTAGCAAGTCTGGAGAGCTGCCAAGTGCCTGGTCTTTTCTAGAGTATTTGTTTTCTCCTTATTTTTTTATATAAGATTCCTTTAAAAGCTCTCTACTCTTCAAAAATAATTCATATTAATCTTAACCAGTTGTTCAATGGCATAAATAACTGAAACCAGGAGTAATCCAAAACCTGAGAATTTAGGACAACTAAAATGATAGAAGATATTCCTTTATTTAATATACAACTCCTTTATAATAACATTATAAAATATGTCACAGTAAGTACTAGGAAGGACACACTAAGGACTAGGAAGTACTAGTAAAATTATGAGAAGCAGTAATGAGTTTTATACCTTTGGCTGATAGCACTGGAATATTCAAAGGGAGGTTGTCTCTTCAGGAGATGCTCCTGATAACACAGGCTTAAATTCCAAGTTCTGTAGGGGGGAATATACACCCAAAAGGAGCACTATACGGGCAGAATAAACATGCAAGTGGACTAAGATCACAACCTCTTGTTTTGGATATCAAAGCCACTATATGTTCTCCAACTCAAACACAGACACTCTGAGGGTTTTTTTTTGGTTATGTGATTTGTGTGAAGTAATGTACATGCCTTTGTGTAGAAGTCAGACAAGACAGAAAACCAACATGCAGTCCAAATGTGTTGGGTTATCACTATCCATGTTTAGAGTACTGTTTTTGAATGACTTTAAAATGAGAAATAGCATAACCGTGTATGAAATGGTTAAGAAATAACCAAAGCATAACCATTGATTACATTAATAAACTTCAAAGAGTTTGAAGAGATTGAGCTTTGCCTCAACACGACATTTGAGAAATACAAAGAATTTGAACAAATCCAACAGAATAATTTTTGAATTGCTTTTCTTTGTGCATAGAGATCTAAATCATTTTGGTAAAAATCAGTTGCATAAGCAGGCTGTGTAGTCAGTGTAGCATGGGAAGTCCTTCTGTGATTTCCTGCCCTAACCTATCTATTAAGAAGGTCTTCAATGTACTGAAGAAAAAAACCAAATCCAAAACCTCAACAAATTTACAGATTCTACAGGGACTGTGCTCAATCTCACCATCTTTGTCTCCAGGAAAAGCTCCCCCACAAATTTCCTCAAGAGCTGAAGTGTGAAGAGCACCAGGACTACTTTGTAGTTTATAAAAGGGTTATAAAAGTTTAAAGCTGTATGATTTCAGGACATAAAACACGTTTCAAGAGACAAATCTCATTTTGATAAAACACACTAAAAATATTCTATAGTCAGGTCATTTAATGTGCCCCAACTGAATTTTGATGAACTTGCCACCTACAAAAAATCTGCTAAAGGGAAAGCGCTATGTATCTGTTAAGCATTAATGTATGAATTAATGAAAGTGTCTCTGACTAATGCCAACCAAGGAGAAAACATGAGGCTTTTTCTTCAGAAGCCAACTCATCATGTATTATTTTTAATGATGCATTCGATAAAAGACAGTTTTCAGATTTTATGCCGTTAAACCCCCTGTTTTCTCAAATACCTTTCCTATTTCAGTATCTTTAAAATTAGACAAAAGACTACCTGACAGTTTGTGAATTTTCCACTTAACTGTTCAAATGGAAGAAAACAGCCATCAACCTTTCCCAATTCCTTACCCTAAGCAAAAGTGAAAGATCTAATTCCTATGCTCTCAGCATTAGACTAACCATTTTGATATAAACCCCAGAAAGTGTCTAACACAAGGGCTAATTAAAAACCTGTAAGAATAATATTAAAAATAGGATACATTTCAACAAAAGGGGGGAAAAAAAAAATCTCTTGTTAAGAGTTAATGTCTTCATTATCAAACCTACATAATAGAAATATTATTTACATGCCAATAAAGGATGGCCTTAAGGAGAATAGAGGAAGTGTGACGAGATTTTGTTTACCCATCTCAACATGCAGACTGAAAAATATCTTCTCATCCAGCCCATATTTAGCCTGGATTTGGTGCAACCACTCTCATTTTACAATGCAAGACTCTATTATTACTATTTTCATCCTACGTCTAGTGAAAATCCCCAGTGATAAAGCAGAACCCCACTGTGCTTGGCACTAGACAAACATAAATCAACAGAGACAATTATACAAATGCCAGATTACTTGCTCACAACAGCACCGAAGACTTGCTCTAATAAAAGTTTCCTGGCACTTTAATCTCTCTGTGAATGAGCCTGGAATTTAAATCTGGAGAAACCTGAGCTTTGATTTTATAAAGTACTTTAGGAAAACAAATGCAAACGGGTAAAGTGTACAGCAGGAAATGAAATATTCTTTATTCTCTTCCCATGACAAACCTACATTCAAACTGACTGGGCCTTGTCCATCTTGCTTCTAACACCGATTTTCCAGACTAGAAAGTATTTCTTCAGTCTAGAAGCAACAGAAATAATTATTTATGCATATAAATTTTACAGACTGTCACACCTGCTGTTGCAACCGCTCATTAACAGCACTGATACTGCTGGGAGACAGACGTGGATCTATGCAGCCAGTTTCCACTTTCTACCTCTGCTCCACACCTCTTCATCTATCTTACACATTTATATAAGAACAGTATAGCTGAAGCAGAGGCTGGCTGCACCCACAAAAGTACACTAAGCAAACATTAGTATTAGCTTGCTTTAAATCCAAACATAAGCATCCTTAAAATACCATAACAGCGTGAGCTTTTTTGTGCCCAATACTATTTTTAGCATTACCACTGCCAATAACAAACCAGAAGCTTTAAATTAACTGTGCCCTACGCACTAAGCCCCAGTGCTGCCCATTAAGCTTGTTACCAACTTGTGCTGGAACGTCCCGTGTAAACTGGACCTTGATATCAGACGTTTCTTTTGGGGATGTAGGTTAAGCACAGGATAACAGTAAAGGCCTTGAAAATACGGCCATGGTTTGAAAACAAAAGGTCCCAGAATCCATAATTCCTGGCTACTGAACAGTGATTAAACTGCCAAACACCCCCAAAGCTGGACAAACTTTACTTTTGCATTAAGAAAAGAAATAGCAGCTGAGGAAAATCAACAAACAAAACCAGCCAAACTCCAGGACAATGCACATGCCTCAGCCTGGGAAAGTACTCGTTAAGCTTTTGCACGTCGTGGAGGTGAGGCCAATTTTCTAGAGCCAATATAAACACAATACATTTATAAATGGGCAGAATGCCCCACGTGGTTGGGCAGGGAGAAGAGGTGCAACATGTTCATTATTGATTCAGCTTCCCTTTGTAGACAGGTTTTGCATCCTACCTCCTAAACTACAGTGATCCAGGCAATCATGAACTGCACTATACACACCACATCTACTCTGTGGTACTGCATACTCAAAGATAGGATTGTGAAGGTTTAACTAACTATGGAGTGACGGTGACTGATAATGGATATGAACTAAGCATTCAGCACCGTAATGCACAGTTAAAGAAAGTCAAATTTTGTTTAAAAGTTGGTAAAATTTTGTTTAAAAATTTAAAATTGACTTATCTGTCTTCTAAGCATTCCCATGGCAGCAATCTTTACTTCTTTAATTGACACACACATACACACATATTCATAACAATAAATATTACCAGAACTTTGTGGAGCACTATAATGAACTAAGATTATTATGACTTTGCTTAATTTTTATATGTGGAATGTGGCACTAGCAAACATAAAATACAATTGCAAAAATGTGTGAAATTCATGATGTCATCATTGTTATGACTGATGAACACACAGAAATCTTGCCTGTACAAACCAAACATTAGACACAGGGTCAAGTACCAAAATTGATTCACTTTCAGCAATGTTCCATAGATGAAAGCCAAAAATAAACCAGAAACAAGCATAGCCCACTAAAAAGCAATACAAATAAAATACTGAAACATATGTTTAGGAGATGGCTGTTTAATACATGTCAAAGCAAGAGGTTAAAATTTGGCTATCATGGTTTTACTGATGTTTCCAAAACAGCCAGCCACAAAAAGGTGACAATTTCACCACTATGTATTTTCTTCTATTTTACACTACAAAATTTGCTTGAATGCATTCTATATATACAAGCAGCATAAACCATTTCATAGTCTGTATAACTTGGAAGAGAACAAATGAAAAACTTGCTTCCTAAAACTTAGTGCATGTGATGGCATTACCAGAGATATTTATTACTGTAATAAGTTAACTATTTTTCCTTTTACATTCCTTACTTGAAACTGGAAACGAATTTCACATTGCGTAACTTATAGTACATCTGTCTTTCATGCAGCCATTGTGGCACCGCTGTTATTTCCATTTGTCCTAATTTAGGGTCTGCAGAAAACTAGGGAAAAGAAGAAGATAAACCACACAAGTCCTTTTAAAAAAGAATTTGACAAGCATTACCAAATCCTTATTATCAAAGACAAAAAGCATGAGTACTGATGATCTCAGTGGTGGTAAAACTCACCAAGTTTTATTTTGTCTACCAATCATGTTTTTGCTGAATTCTGAACAAGCTTTCAGTTAGTAGATGGTTTTGTACTTTTAAATGCTAAGAAGTTTCTCTCCATAAGTAATTATGACACACACACTCTATTCAGTAACGCATCCAGGCAGCTGTCTTGAGCCTGTCCCTAGTTAGAAAAAAACCCTCAGTACATTTAAAAATCCATTTATTTAGGCTTACTAAATACCTTCCATGTACAAGTATGCTTTATCTCACAGCAAGTATGTAAGGAGAAATGCAAATGTACTTATTTACTGTTAGCAAGTAAAACTATGGAATATCAATTTCTTCCCATTGCTACATGATGCAAGACTGAATAAAAGGAGAAGAGAATTAGACTTGCGGAAAGATTCCCAATATAACGTGGGCAGATAGGTCAATAACATCTTCTGGCAGTGAACTTCAAAAACACTTTTCTTGAACCTCTGCCATACCTCTCAGGCAGGCAAAGTGCACCTTAGAACCAAAGCAGCAACAAGGTAAGCAAACAGATTTTCATTCTCCTAAGAGAATGTGTACTCCTATGTGAAAGGATATAAATGTGAATTGTAAATTAGCTTCAAATTATAGACTGGAGTCTGGTAAGAATAAAGTGCCAATGCACAGATGTACTTACAGAGAAATCTTCATTATCTTTCATAGGAGTATGAAAGATAGAAGACTGGCTACTAAGCACCAATTAATTGTTTTGAGTTAATGATTCTGTGGGTTAGCCAAAGCAAGTAGCAGCTCTTTTACTACCGATGATTTGGAACAAGTCACTTGGTATTTAAATCCTGGCTGTACTTCAAATTTCTGTACTGCAGCAAGCATTCTGAAGGCAAAGAAACGAGGCCGTAGGGTTTTTTCCCAGTCAGGTTCTCAACATTTATTCTTTTTTTCCAATTTGGTTTTATAAAAGGTTAGTACCTCCACTGGTAGAAAATACATTTTCCCCATTTTAACAATAGTAATTGCATGAGTTTCTAAGGTATGCCTATAATTTTCTGACATTTAAATGAAGTACCTCATACATACAACAAATAGTTTCACTTTAGCATCCAGCAACAATCCAATTATGTAAATTATGCAATTATCACTTCTTCCACACAAATTTAGTGTCATACTGGCTCTAAAATTTACTGATGCTAAAGAGAAAAAGGGCTTCAAAGTTGAGTTGTCTTCAAAGACATTTAAGAACTGATAAAACATCCTGCAATGTGTGATGCTCATATTCTTAAAAGGTATTATTTTTAGCACTTCTTTTAGGAATATCGGTACTCTGTGTTCCTGGTGAGACGGATTAGCTCTCTAATCTGACTGACAATTAACCTGGCAAGCAGACAAATACACATATAAAGTATTTTCTTTCATTGTCACCTAAATTAGCCAGAGAGTCCAACATACTGGACATGAAACCAGCAGTGCCAATGCAATGGAGAGGGTGGCTTAGAGCTAGTCTCTCAGCTGCCTTACACAGGTTTAAACCAGCTGTGAGCTCTCATTCTGAAATACAGAATAAACTTTGGTCTTTTATTTCTTTTTAAAAGAAAATGCTGCCAAGACTAATCAGTAAATCAGTAGGGGCTGACCTTTTACAATGCAGAGAGTAAAAGAAGAAAAAGCAAAGTTAAGTCATAAACACTACCAATTTCCATGAACAGAGCAGAGGGTATGCCCTTGTGTCTGAGATCAGAACATGCAGGATGTGAGTGTATTCTCTGTACATTACTGTGCTCAGAAATGAAGGTAGCTAAGTGCTAAGTTTGAAGTTACCTATCTTCTGGCACTGACAGTCTTGAACTATAGTGCAGTTCAAGATCCAAACACATGCCTGAACAAAAGGATGAGCTATATTCAGCTCAAAGCCAACAGGGGACTTGTCTTTAGAAGGGACCAGTAAGCAAAGAAAGTAACATAACTGCAAAGGGAATGCAATATGATAATGAAAAGCAAAATATTCTTCTTGTGTAAATCTCTGGGCTCATATTGTTCAGTGTGCTGTACAACATTACCTTGGATACATATGAAGCTGAAATAGTCCAGTATATTTTGCTGTGCATAGCTGTATTCACAGAGACAACCTGTAAATCGTATGGGTTGTAGGGAGCTTTAAAGTTGTTCCTATTTCGTTGAAGACAATATATATATTCCCCACTATCTTCTAGCACTAGAGGTGTCTGTCAAAAGAGTGTATAATTTATATGAAGATATAAAATTTGTTTTTCATGATTACAAGTCATATATCTCTAGATTTTACTATGAAAAGATAAATACAGTATGCAAACATCCTTATAGCAAGCTTAGTAATAACACTGAATTGACCTGTGAGTTATTCTCTCATTTTTCAACTCTATTATTTCCACTCTAAATAATATTTCATTTCTACCAGCAGCTACTTCAATATTGCTATTTCTTGTAAAGAAAAGTCTCACATAACCTTGTTAGCGTTCTAAATTTCTTATCCAAACTTGAAACTTCTCAATAATTCAGTTTTACCACCTATAAAAACTGTTAAGCATTGTTAAGCTTAAAAAACACCACAAAGCCTTTAAGTAGCAAACATCTAACAGTTAGACTAGAGATATCAGTGGTATCTAGGTGTTTTGAAAAGGCATCATTATAATTGTAAGAAATTGTAGATTTGTGGACAACTATAATGCTTCATAAATATTCTGCAGACATATCTGAAATCAGAAGTCCCAAGGGATAAACACAGATTTTATTTTCACTTCGCGTCCAAAATATTTCACACTATTGTCATGCTTTAAGACCAGTTGGCAACTCATCCATGCAGCCGCTCACTCCCTCCCTCTCCCTTTCTCCAGGAGGGATGAGGAGGAGAATCAAAAGATTTTAACTCCCACAGGCTGAGATAAGAACAGTCCAGTAACTGAGGTATAACACAAACCACTGCGGCTGCCACCAATAATAATAATGACAAGGGGAAAAACAAGGCAAGAGAATACAACCGCTCACCATCCACTGACCGATACCCAGCCTGACCTGAGCAGTGATCTCACCCTTCCAGGTCACTATCCCCAGTTTATTTACTGGGCATGACGTGCCATGGAATGGAATACCTCTTTGGTTAGTCTGGGTCAGGTGTCCTGTCTCTGCTTCCTCCCGGCTTCCCCTCCTCCCTGGCAGAGCATGAGACTGAGGAAGTCCTTGGATGGAGTAAACATTACTGAACAGCAACTAAAAATACTGGTGTTATCCGTGTTTTTCCCAGGCTGAAAGTGAAAACCACAGCACTGATCAGCTACTAAGAAGAAGAAATATGACTGCTATAGCCGAACCCAAGACAATCGCCTAAAAGTCTTGTGCCAACTTAACTACTACAGGATATTGAAAATTCAGAATTTTGAGTGTATGATTAACTCTGATGTTTCAGTATTGGTTTTCTTCCACGACTAGAAAAAAAGTCAAATTAAGTTCTGATCTCCTAACTTGTTCAAGTAGCGTGTTTGATTTTGTTTTGCTTGCATACTGCCCAGCACTCATAAGACTGACACTCTACCAGTTCTTAGAGACGGAATTTCCAGTCTCCAAGACAGGAAAAAAAAAATGTGGAAAAGAAGTCTGAAGCTGTCATAAAAATAATGAAAACATTTCTTTTCCAGCAGAAGTCTTAATGCTTCCATCTTCATTAACTCAGGATCTGGAAAGCTCTTTGAGCGTGGTTACCTCCAGGGCTTTGGCATTTCTGCTGCTGAACTTTGTGGAAGAGTTTATGCAGATATTCGTTGCCCTGGTCAGAATGTTTGTGGCCCTCAGACTTTCTACTGAGACTGTTTATGACCTAATGCCACCAACATCAAGGCAGCCTGTATGGCAAGGCTGTCCTAGGTTGACATCCCAAGAGTTGTGTCAGTGGTGATGCTGATTTAGAGCTCTGAACTTGAAAGAAGGTTAGGGTTTCCTTTTTCTGCCTTCCTAAGGAAACTAGCAGGACAATTTCTTCAATAATGAAATTGTGAATTCTTATCTGTAGGTAAGGTTAAGTAGAAAAATTTTAGATGAACTTCTTTTCTTTTAGAAATGCTCTGAAGCCCTTTTTGGCACCAAAGTTCAGCAGGCATGTACATTTCTTCTGGGTCAGCATGGAAAGAAAGATGATTCCTATGTTAATCTGCAGTTAAGAGGCTCTGGTTTTCTTATTAGTAGTTGCAGTCTGTGATCTGACCACACCTCCCTCCTGTTGAAGAATTACAGGTGTGTTATCCTTCATTTCCATTTCCCATCTGTAATAGTTATTTGACCCTTTATTTGTACATTCCTCTTCTGTCTTTTTATGTATTAGTTTGTTACATTCTTTGAATTGTGAATAAGAATGATCAAAATGCTAATTTTTCACAAATATAGAGAACACAATATGATATGTGATTGTGATAGGGCTACATTAACATTCTGATTTTATTTCTTCAGGACTTTATTCTAAAATTAACTTTTGGATTTGAAAATGTATGATCCACAGCCAAAAAATGTGGTTTGCCATCTGGATTAAATAATTCAAACCTGAAATCTTCTGGTTTAAATAGTATACTTGTCTCTTCTCACTATCTGGAAAATCAAATCCTGGCTTTAGTCAAAATGAAAATTAATTTGCTCTTTTCACAAATTTGTTACTTAATTTGATATGAGTATCCAGTTGTTCTCAATGGAAGTCTTGCAGTTAGACTATTCATCTGCAGGGCTAAAATCTGGGCAGATTGATATCTGTTGAGAGATTTCTAAGGTACGCCAGTATCAATCCCTTCCTCACTGTTTCTGGCCCCAGAACTGATAGATAATTTTTTTTCTGTGAAATGTAAAAGAGAATTGAATACGGTTTTGAAATCAGTGGACCTGTACCAGCTCAACAGCAGCAAAGACCTGATATAGATATTTACCTAGAAATGGAAGAAACACACATGAAGATAGGGTCTGTGTTGCTAAATATAGGCTGCACTGAGAGGCCTACGTCTAAATTTCAGTTTAGGCCTTGTAGTGAAAGTAACAGGATACAATAGATTTTTGCCAATTGATAAACATCTGTAATGCTTGCGAAACACATGAGTGAAGAACTTTTATTTTAAGGCAAATTTTTTGAAAGTGCAGCATTGCTTCTGGGCAGCAACGTCCCTCTGTTTTATTTTATATAGGCTTGCATGTAGAAAGATGTATGACTGTGTTAGATGTACTCCTACAGACGTTCATATGTGTTTAAAATATCTGCAGCTTGTGCACAGATAGGCATGACTTGGAAATGCTGAAATACAGAGCTGAAATAACAGAATTTTCATTATAGACAGTTTTATCGCATCTCTACATAGATTTTTGAAAACAAGTGCTAATGTTGAAACTGGCTATTAACCAAAATGCTTGCTGTCAAATTAAGTGTTTCCATCTGTGATGATAAATGGAGGCTATATGGCTACGAGCTGTGGCTTATGAAAATAATTCTTTGACATCTGGCTCTAGCATCTGGTTTTATAATTGATGCTCCAAAGCAAATGGAATATGTACTTTGAAGGTTTGTTTTTAATCAGTGTTAGGAAGTGTGTATTGCTGCATTGTGTAACTCTCATAGTTACAGAAGTCTAAAAGAAAAGATTTAATTCCCACCAATACCTGCTGGTATAAAACCGTATAAATACTAGTGTTTTGTCATTTGACACTGGGCAGCACCAAATAACATCCAGGGAGAAGCAAGAGGGGGTGATTTGGCACCTGCTCAATGCCTACCAAAACAGTACTTAAGGAAATGAACTTTTTCTTCTCAGGATTAAAGAAAAATCGACTTGGCATTGTTCTCATTATTGTTGCCATTTTATTTCTATGTGTTTAAGCTGAAGACAGCAAGGTAACCTGTGTCCAAGTCACTGAGTAGGAAGAGACTCTTCCTTTTCTCTCACCTGCCCTCCCCTCCTCCCCTGCCTTTCTACTGCCAATGTCTTCAAAATTGTGAGGAATTTTAGATTGAAAATGGCCTTACATCTTGGCAGTGCTTTTGAGAATAGGTTCTGCAAGTCACACATAAACTCCTGTTATATCACTGTTGTACAGAAGAAGAGTTGTATTTCTTCCTGCATTGCGATAAGGCCACAAGACAATGTGTTGACCCAAATGTGTGTTTAATTCTTCCAGGCACATATTGGGAGACTCACTGCCTTGAAGATTTTATACAAAAAGAAGAAAAAGAAAGAGAAAGCAAAGAACAAAGAGCTTGTTGCAACCATAGGTGCACATACTTGCAATTACCATTTTCTCCAGTTAGTTATCACTGCATCTAAACAGGTTTGGAAGAATGTAAGCAGATTTAATTTGCACATGATGTATATAATTTCTGAATGTATTTTCTACACAGAACACTCCTACCTGTTGATTTGTCATTTGATTTCAGATGGAGGCTGCAAAGAAGTTGACTGTAAGGAATGAAGAAATTCTGAAGGTGAGTTTAGAAACAGTTTTTTATGCTTCAGAGGTGACACAGGAAGTCAGAAATAATGCTTTCTTGATGTCCTCTTCCTGTCATCTTTGATTTTATGACTTACATTATTCAAAGTATCCCTGATTAAATGAGGGGAAAAAAGACTGATGAGGAAGGTAAGGCTGAAGGGGACTGCCTTACCAGAATGCAATTAGTAGATGGAGTAATGTAGGAGACCTGAAAGTTCAAGAGCTGCACCTGCCAAGCGGTGGTGGGCAAGCCATGCTGCTGCTGCCTGACACACTTTGTGGAATAAACATTTTATCAGAAGGCTGTGGGAGAGTAGGTCTGTACCTATAGATCTCAGGCGTGAAGACCTGCCAAGACATCAGTTCTATTTTTTCAGTCTTAGAAAGTGGTGATGTTTACAACATCATCGTTGTATCTGTATGGAATCAATGAAAAGTCTACATTTATTATCAATATATACGCCCTTTAAGTAATCATTTTCCTTCTCTTAACCAGATAATGTTTTCACAAGGTTTTAGTGACTTTTGTTTTTACACACCTCAGGCTCAACCTATGCTATAAATTTTTTTAGGTTAAGGTATATTAACTGAAAACTGGGAAGATCATGTCCTCCCCTGCTCCGTTACTAAGATCTTGTTGGCAGCAAAATGCCTTGGGTAGCTACATCTCAGTGGTGAAATAAGTCCTGTTGTTACCTTTGTTTATATCTTTTTGTGGCTCGTGTAGCTACTCTAGCATGTTGTCTTTCATCAAGGGTGTCTCCTGACATAGATTTATTGGCTGACTTGTTCTGTAATGTAGATATGCCTTAACCGGTTATATTTTCCAGCAATAAAAATTGACACATTTTGAGAGCATTTTAAAACTGTCATGAGTACTCACACTGGCAGACATATGAATAATAGATTAGAAAGCTTATGCCTTTTTCTGTGTAAATTTCTCATCTTTGTTTATTTTATCGTGTATTGAAAAGCTTAGTTTCTTAAAAATAAACTGGGTTCTTAGTAGCACTGAGATTTATCTTATAAAAGTCTGTGCGCTGTTAGTCATGTGGATTTATGGAGAGTAGCTCAATACTGAGGAAGATCAGGATAAAAAAAAAAAAAGGACAAGACATACATGAGAATTTCATTTCAGTGAGGCTGGTCAGTGACTTTTTCTGATCGGTCCTTCCCCAGTTCCACAAACTGACTCAACAGATCTGTAAGGTTCTCAGGATTTCCACTAAATGTTGTGCTTCTACTCAGAATGATTTATTTCCTTTGAGTTTTCCAGTGATTATGCTCTTCTCTTGTTGACTTTTATGTATTTGGCTTCTTCAGTGCACCTAAAAGCGGGGCTGGAAAAAAGGGATGGTTTCAGAGAGTTTTACAAGGAAAGTGCTCTGCTGTGCTGCCAGCAGCTCTGAATAGTAGATATTGTTTCCCAGCTGTATGAAATATATACATTTTATTTTACAGTACACAAAGAGATATTTTTCTTAGCTTTGCAGACAGACCAATTAAATACGGTTCAGACTTGCTGGGTCAAGGATGGAGGTTAGGTGTTACTGTCAAAGTCTTACAGGGATTGACAAAAGCACTTCCTGAAGTTTTATTTTTGCTGAAGAAAGAATAACATTCTGAGAACCAGTTTTGGTTGTTTTTCCTTATATTTATCAGGGTGATTACTTAGGATGAGCTTTTAAATAGCCCTCAAAACACAGAAGCTGAAGTATTCCATCAAACTGGCACCTTGTCAACAGACAGACAGAACCAACTATTGCAAGGTGAAAGTGCCAGAAGTCATTTAGTAAATAATTATAGGATAATATACTGCCCAAGAGTAACTAGTTCTTAATCTTCATTTCTCAGAGATGAAGAATGCAGAAGAAGAGAAAGACCCTTTGTTTGTTTGTTTGTTTAAGAATCCTATGTAAAGATATCCTTATTCTTAATAGGCTGATTTTGAAAGATTGTCTTTGCTGGGATTGTTACAGAACATGCACTGTTTTAAATGGTTTTAATTCTTGTTTATATCATTGGCTATTCCATGTAACAGGAATTTTCCAGTAAATTTTAGCAAGAAAGTTCTTAGAAGTATCAGTGTGTCATTAAACGAACAGTGCTACTTCTTAATAGAATGTTGCCCTCAAGTGCAGGACTACAGTGCATGATGACTGAGCACTTACCTTCATTGCTGTCTATTTTTAAAGAGAGGCTAAATAAAAAGCTCAATTTTTATTGATAATGTGATTACAAATTTCAAATTTACAGGCTTACAGGCTTTGAAATTCTAACTTTAATAATAAGTATATGTCATAAGAAGATTTACATTCAGGTTGCATGTCAAGATCTTTTTCATTTTTATCCCCTCATCTCCAGTTTTTGGTCATACTTTCTGTTCTCTGGTTAATTTAAAATCTCTCTTCACAGCCTGTTCTTTAATCCAAAGTATACTTGACTATAAATTTCAGAAAGTCTTATTTGGTTACAATTCCTGTAATACACAGCCAATGCAAAAGGAAATATAAATTATTTTGGTAATAATCTGGCCTTCCTACCTCCCTGTTTAATCCAATAGACCATATGTGCAGTTCTCTTTTAAACCAATCCAAGAATATTTCAGAAAAAGAGAATAGGAGGTCATAAAGTAACATAAGACCTTGACTTCAAAAATATTTTCAAATTAGATCAGTTCAGAACATGTTGATAACCATGATAGGTTTCACCTGCCTACAGTCGACACTAGAATAGAGGAACAAAAGTCTGAAGATTTTTTGGTGTACTTTAAAACCAAAAAGCCCTCACTTAGCCTGTGTGCACAGTTGTTTGAGTAAGTATTGTTCCATCTTTCAAATTGGTTAGGTTTTAGGTTGACAACTACTTTCTATTATTTATTGATTTCATTAAATATTGAATGTTTATTTTATTATTATAATGAATTATTTGTTTAACTTTCAGTCTTACTTCCTGTCTGCGTAATATGCAGGAAAACCCACTGTAGTTTTCTGTAACTAGGCAGTGATCCTGCATCTCTTAAATCCAAATTTTGCTCTTCAGTTGTTAAAATACTTAAGCTATGGCTGTTTTCTTCTTTTATTTTAATATTTTAGATGCCCATTTTACCCAAAGGGAAGAAATAGTATTATGATATGTATGCAAGCCCTTAGGGAGATGTTTTCTATATATATACTGAAATGGTAATATAATAGCTGTATAATAAAACTCCAGTGATAGGCTGTTTTATATATCAAATGCGCTGTACAATCATGTACAAGGTATTTGTTCTTATCTGATAGAATTAAGAGTTATAAAGGGAATATGTGGGATAAGCATCAGAGAACAATAGCAAGGGATTGACATGGTGGGAGAAGAGATGTGAAGTCTGCAAGCAGTGTGGTCAGCCTGAATGAGCTGAATGAGTAGCTTCAATATGGCTTTTCCACAGATAGAAGGTAAGGAATCCATGGGTTCATTTCATATCTGTCTTCTTTATGCAGTCTCAAATAACTGGTTCCTGAGCTGCTAGGTATGATGTGTAGAATCTCAGTAGTTAAACAATTTTCACTGAATTATCATGTCAGGAAAAATGGAAATGTTTTTAAAAGGCTCTTCTAAGTACATGCAATATAATTTTAAGTGGCTTAAGTAACAGTGCTATTATTTCCTATGAGTTCAGCTGTTATTTGGGTATACATCAATTCATTGGCTCTTAAGTGAATAAAATTCTAATGTTTTACATTTTGATTGAAGAAAAAGAATATTTTCCTTTCTGATGTGAAAGTCTTACAGAATACACAAATTTCAACCATGACAAAGAATTCCCAAACTTTGAGAATGTTTCTCATTGAACTGTAAAAATGTTACAGTTGGGTCCAGCTCCTTCTCTGTGTTTGCAAAGCACCTAATAGCTCTGATTCTCATTCGGAACATTAAGCATTGCCACAGTGAGAATGAATAATAAAAAAAATCTTCCATTGACACAATACGATTTTTATTCCCAATTTTATTCTATGTATTCTGTTATTCTTTCATATTATCTGTATCCTATTGAAACATTACTGGATTTTTGCTGTCTCTGTGCACAGCACGCAGAGGGAAGAAGTTTTTCAGGAACTGGCTGTTGCTTCCTTCAAGACTAATTAAAGCCTTGAAAATAGCTGGAGTTAAAAAAGCTTAGGGGATACACCACTGTAACACAGTTGATGTAACATCAAAGGCTATGTCTGTAATGCTCTCTTGCTGTAAACATTATGGTTGCTTCCCAGCAGACTTTCCCTTTCAGTTCCTAAAAGGGGCCTAAGGGAAGCTGGTGAAGGGCTTTTTACCAGAGCATGTAAAAATAAGACAAGGAGGAATGGGGTTAAGCTGAAAGAGGGTAGATTTAGATTAGATGTAAGGGAGAAATTCTTTACTGTGAGGGTGGTGAGGCATTGGCACAGGTTGCCCAGAGAAGCTGTGGCTGTCCCGTCCCTGGCAGTGTTCAAGACCAGGTTGGATGGGGCTTGGAGCAACCTGGTCTAGTGGAAGGTGTCCCTGTCTGTGGCAGGAGGCTGGAACTGGATGAGCTTTATAGACCCTTCCAACCCAAACAGTTCTGTGTTAAAAGTTATTGGGCTATGCCTGAGACTAGAAACTCTTGGAACAGCAACATCCCTGAATGTTTTGAAAAGCTTGCAACAACAGTATCTGAGAACATGCTTGGGCTCAGTGTGTGTACAACTTTTGTATCTGCCTTTGCTTGTGTATTACCTCTTCTGGCAACACAGGTGTTATGCCAACTGAGAATTAGAGTATTTCCCCAGTTGTTTTTACATCCCTGTGAATAGAGCAGGGAATTGATGGAGGGGGCCTAGAATTGCTAAGGGGACTTCCCAGGGAAAGTTTAATTTTGTACCTGAGAAACACAGTTCCTCCCTTCCATAATGCAGCTAGCAGTAAAGGTTTCAATGCAGGGCTACATATTTAGCCATCAGCAGCTTAAAATCCACCCTGCTGGCTTACCGTTCCTCTCCTCCTCACCAACTGCAGCTGCTTCACCTGATGCACCTACACTTTTTCCTCCTACATTTGAAATGCAGTTTGTTTTTATTTATAACCCTCCCTGGAACATAGAGTAATGTCCGTTGGAAACTGATGCAGCTCAAGCTGCTCTGTAAGAGCCATTGAACATTTCCCTTTTCGATTCAACTGGAAAGTTGCAGTTTTCCATTTTAACTAAAAATGCTCTGTAGGGAGCAATCTTGCATCTGCAAGGGTAGACTATATGACTCAATGCAAATCTTTTCCTTTTTTTAACTTCCTTTGGTCTCATTCTGTTTTGCTAAGGCATTTCAGTCTCAATTTTCTTCTAAATGAGGGATTAATGGAGAACTGTAAAAAGAGCGAAAATGTGTAAGATTTTGAAAACTCTTATCTCTTGCTGACCTCTAGATTTGACAGAATGATGAAATTCTTCATGTTTATTTTTAAATTACTACTTCATATGAATAGGTGATTTATATAGAAGTGGGGTCCAAAAAGCATTATTGATTGGGGCATGCCCTGACGTTATAATAACAGCAGATAGAGTTTGAGACAGAAACATGTATCTACAAATGACAAATTTGCTCTTGGTCAATTTATAGGTTTACAGTCAAACAGAAGGATGAATTCTTCGTCTTCCATTCTTCTGTTATTCGTCATGTTGAAAAAATGGTAGGTAAGGAGAAAGTGTGAGAGCAATACCTGCACACACTGAACAAGAGCACAACAATATGAATTTATTGTTGAATGAACAGAATTCTTAGAATGTGGAGATTAATCCGGGAGGGTGTGTATAGTCTTACGCCATCCAAGTAGGTGGTGTAGCTTTAAGAACCTGACAGCAGAGATGTAATCTTTGGACATAACTGGGCTGTATTGTCACAGGAAAAGGCACTTGGTGGAGCAGTTGCCACAGCTGCTGTGATACCTGCTGGGTGAAACTTTGGCTTCTTAAAAAGCATTAGGAAGTACAGGGGCTCTAGGTCAGTCATTCACCTCTGAAACCCAAGTCTTTCTTGTTGTATTCAAAAATATTTGACAGGTTGAGCTAGAAAGAGAATCAAAAAGAGGAATTAGTTTCTTGTGTTACGTTGGAAGCATGAATAGTTGTAAAGATTATAAAAATTATAAAATCCCTTAACAATAAATTATCTTTCTTGGGATTATTTGTTTTTGAAAGAAGAAACATCTGAAAATACTAGAACAGCATGTATGTGATGATGCAATTTGAGTAATGTAATTGACTTTCCTGTTGCTGTTGCAGACTTATTCAGATCAAATCAATATAGCTATTCTTAGAGATATGGATGGCTAGATTAGATTTTAGCAAAATAATGAAGGAAGGGAAACTATTACTGAATGTTAAGTTTAGAGTTACTTTTAAAAGTAACATGGAAAAAGAAGAAAACTTGAACTTACAGTGAAGGCGCTACGGAGTCCTTAAAAGAGGAAGACTCAGCAGGAAAGGAGGAACTGATTTGGATCTGCAAGTAGAGAATGGAAAGAGAGCAACAAGAAAGAATAGATGTTAATCGGAGTTCAGCATAAATTAGCTTTTTTTTCTTTTTCCTGTGTTGCGAAATTCTCTGACTTTGTAAAAATGTGCTTGTATCTAGCTTAGGATGACCCCAAGAGAGAAGCTTGGAGTCATTAAAATTAAATAAAAAATCTTAATAGAATGTAAGCTTTAAAATTTACAGTCCCAGAGTTAGGAAAAATTTGGGAAGCATGTATGTGGCTTTGGGGATTTTGTTTGTTTGGTTTAGTTTTGTGTGTGCGGGTGTTTTCTGTTTGTGTTTCTGTTCCGGAAATTTTCTGCCACAGCATCAAGTGAAGGAGAGCTTGTTCAGAGGAATATTCGATGATATAGCTGCTTAAGTCCATATAATGGTATTAGAAATTTTTCAGTTGTGTTCTCAGACGGTTCTGGAAGCTGTGAGTCTTAGTTTGTGTTTGAATTTCATAATCCCTTTGTCCATAAAACAGTGTTGTAGCTGCTGAAAAAAGAAACTGGAACTAAAGGTCAGTAGTTTGCTTGGTCCCTCCTGTATTCATCTGCCACAGGGAGGCACCCTTCTCTTCAGGTTATGCCTTCTCTGGTGTCCTGCAAAATATTAAAAAACATGGTCCTTTGGGGTTTATAACCCTATGAGTCTTCATGTCAGTTGTACTGCTTAAATTTACAGCTATACTGGATGCAGTCCCCCACTGTACTGTGCTGAAATACGTCTGATCATCACTCTGGTATCACAGGGATATACATTTTGCAATGGGAGACTGAATTGAAATGTTGACATTCTTATGCAGATACCTTTTCCCTTTAATTTTCATGAAATTGACAATCTAATTTGTTCCTTGCACACTCCCCTCAAAAAAAACCCCACAATCCAACAAACCATCACCACTACCGAAAATCCCCAAACCCAGCCACATCACTGCTTCGAAACCCCAATGCTGCTCTCAAGAAAATGGACTGCGATCACAAAGGGAAAAATCTATAATGTGTGATGACTATATATCCCAGCAGATTTCTCAGGCTAATATTTAATAGGTATATACAAGTAATAAATAATCAAATATGAAAGATGGGTTTAGTTCAGCAGTTTTGACATGTATAGCCCAGATATATTCAGTCAGTCACTCAGTCTTTACAATCTACTTAAATTTGTCCTTTAAAAAAAAAAAAAAATCATAGGGAACTTAATTTTTAGTTTGGAATATTGGGAAAGTTATAGAAGGCTTGTGTAAAAAATTTCTTGGTTGTTTTTAATTATTTCTTCATCAAAGATATTGTAATGAGAAAATGTTCTAATGCCTAGCTCCTGATTGGCATATCCTAATGCATTTGAAGTAACACAGTTCAATTTACAGCTGGTATAATACATACATCTTGAAGGAGGTTATTTTAGAGGTAATTTAATCAGCTCTCATGAAGTACTTTGAGTTGCTTTAGTAAGAAAAAATTCTAGGCTATGATTCATTAATAAGTTAGATACTTTTCCTCACCAGCGGGGAAAGAAAAGAATACATATAATTTTGGTTGCAAAATGCTGTGAGGAGATTGAAATGGTGCAAGGCTCTTGCTTTTTATTATATTTAAAAATTAAAATTATACATGCAAAACTATACCACTACTATGCTTTCAAAATATAGTACACAAAACTACCACAGCTGTCATTGCAGGGCTGGATATGAAAGCAGTAGCATGGATGGGAGACATCCTTTTCAATTTTGGGGTTATTTTAGCACAAGTTAAATTGAAGACAACTTCGTGAGTGATGAAAAAATCCTTGTTTTGTCCTATCATCATTATGGTGCAGTGACAATTGAAGAAAATGTTAATTCTTTGAGGGTGGAAACTAAAGCTCTTGACAAATAAGCTATAAAGTGTCAACACTGAGCTGAGGTTCATGTTTCTGCTTTTTAAGATCAACTCTGTGTGATCCATTGCTTATTCTTTTTATTGATGTCTTAATTAAAAAAATAGATGGTTTCAAAGTCATGGAGTACTTATGGTATGTATAAAACGATTCATAATCGCATGCAGCCAGAAATTCCCAGAAGAAGGCTCTCCTCTTTGCTCTTTTCCCAAGAATATAGTGGTATTTCCACTAACAAAAGTGGTTTAACTAAAATATACACTTCTGGAGCCCTGAAAGCATGGCTTATTTTTAGAGAGTGTTGTTAGTAAGTTTCAGTGCCTCCTTTGTTATTTCTACCTTGGAGTATCAAGTCCTTAAAAAGCATTAATAAATTAAGCTCTGCGTTGTGGCAACAGAGATAAATATTTTCAATTTAAAAGTGCACAAGTAAATCTTCTGGTTTGGACCAAGCAACTAAATTTGGTTTTCAGAGAAGATAAGGATTCACAGTCCATGGGAGCTGTAGGTAGTAAACTTTTCAGAAACCAGTCTGTAGTGAGTAGATATTCAGATATATGTGGTCACAACTGGGACCAGATTTTTAGAACTCAGATCTTGTTTAGGTGTCTAAATATAACACTAGGTTTCCAAGAAGCTCGTGTGTTGAGTGTGGTGAGAGCTTCCAGCTGCAGATAATTTCTGGAAATCTGAACTTTATTTAGGTGCTTAAATGTGTTCCTGTTGCTTCAGAAAGTCTGGCTGCATGCATCTATATATAGGGATCCAATATTAGAGATAATATTTTAAAAAAAATATTGGCCCTCACTTTTTTCTGAAAAGCTATTACAAGTTAATTTCAAAAGTCAAAATGTAATTCAAACCTTCTAGTGCCATGTGCTAACTGCGATAACATACCTTGTGCAAACAGCCAAAATCATTCAGCATAAGGTCCTACATTTGGAAAAGTTGCAAATTTCTGTCTGAACTAAGATTTTTCCAAGTCTCCTGGAGAAGAAGTCTCATCTGAGAGGAATGGACAAGATGAAAGCAAGCTCTCTGTTCTCACAGTGGCCCTGAATGGGAAAGGAAGAATCAGAAACCAGACTGTAATGAAATACATCGACTGGAGAATACCCAGAAGTAGTTCATGAACATATATGATCTAGAAAACAGCACAATGAGGTTCTATAGTGAGGCAGAAGTTGGCCTTTGCAGAACAGGTGAAGCTTGGCTTCAGGTTGCAGGCCAGTGAAATACTCAGAATATGAGTAGCTTAACTGAACACTCCAAATCACACTTATGTGGAGATGAAATCAGTTGGACAGCTTATGTGTTTGATTTGACAACCTCCTATCTGAATTTTCATTAACCATCATAATCCTTTCATTCCCTCATATCCTCCATGCTTAAGTTATGGCTTTTATTTGCAGAATTTCCTTCTTGCATTAAAACGAAATACAAAGCTGATTTTCATTTCAGGAGTAACAAAAGCGATTAGAGAGAAAATACGAAAATTCACTGCTCATAGTTGTTCAGTCAGAAAAAAAACTGCTTTCAAGAGTAGTCACATTATTGCAGCCTGAATTTTCAAAGCTTCAGTTTGCAGGCAAACACCATATGAAATTCAGCATTGCCATAATTTACAGTAGATTACTATTTTTCCTGTAAGATATACTATGACATCTCAAGATGGAAGAAAATGTCAAGCATAAAATAAAAAAATCTTATTATGCGGTTCTAAGAAATGTCTGCAACAGATCAAAATATACAAGACTGAAGAAAGGGGAGGGAGGAACAGCATTCTGTGTTAAATTCTGCTGACAAGGACAACAAAATATAAACAAGAGAAATAATGTGTAACAACGTTTAATCCCACAAACTCTACTTCAGACTTCTTTCTGTTTTCCTTTCTAAGCTACAGCTATGAGAATTCCCCTGAGACCCTATTCTCACCATTCATCCCAACACAATATTTCCAATAATAGCTTTTGGATTCTTGATTGAGAGATGTCTTGTCAGTCTCTGGAAAGGAAATCAGACTGACATTTTTCCTTTGATGTTGAACTTGAGTGAAGTGGGAGCCCCTGTCCAATTGCTTTCTGACAGGAGTAAAGGGGTAGACCAAATGTTTCAAAATTTCTGTCTCCCAGTGTGTTTGCAGCCTTCAGGTACAGACTACTTAATCATCATACTGCATTTGTAGTTTGGCCTTTGATTCAACCTCTTGATTTAATCAATCATTTTGGTTGATTCTCTGTAATACTGTTGATCATTCCTGCCACTAGTAAAGCATTCATAGAATCATAGATTCAGAATGGTTAGGGTTGGAAAGTACCTTAAGATTATCCAGGAACAAATAGGAGCTATGTAGGGCTTAGGAAAAAAAACCAAGACCCACAATTTACTTGTTTAGTGATTTTGCAGGTCAGTGGTGATGCAGCTATGCCAGTGACCATTTGGGTATTGTCCATTGCTGCTTGTGCTAACTTTTACATAATGATAATATAGATATGTCAACAATAGGGGACCCTGTGGCAGTTTGTAGAAGTGAAGTGAGTCACCTGAGCTGACAGGGGTATCTAAGCCATATAATTATGGAACAAGCAAAGCTACCTCCCTTATTATACTGGTAAGGAAGGGGCAGACCTGGAAAATCAGCTTACCATGGGGTGAGAGACTAGCAGGGATTCAAAAAGACAAAGGATAGAGATGGGGGGTGTGTGTATCTACTCTGCAAACATATGGGACTTCGCTGACTGAAGAATTAGCCAATTAACAAGTCTGTGTACAAGAAAAGATAGGGAAGGGCTTGCATTCAAGCAGAATGTGTTCCTTCAAACTTTGGTTTAAAGTGTGTTTCAGAGTGATGAGAAAAACCAGGCAAGAATGAGACATAATTATCTCCTGACCCTATCAAAATCTGTTTAGTGTATTTTAAAGTGAAAAGTCATAGCATTGCATTGAAAACCCTTACAAGCCTGCGTATCGTATGTCCTCAGAGAGGTAAATAGTAAATCAGAAAGCTTTTTTGGGGTGAAGTTATACGGTATGGTCAAGTCAGTTTAACTCCTGATGAGGTAAAAAGGAGAATGTTCTGCGTGACACTTTTCTTGTCCTCCCCACGTATTACTGTTTCTTATTTTGTACTGCCTCTGTCACTCTTTGGATCCCCACCTTAAATTGGTTCAACTCACTGACTGGCAGCATTTCTGTATATTGTTTGTCTTCTCACTCCCTATGTTAGGTTTCTGCCTGTTAGGCAGTTCAGTTAGTTCACTTGATAGGCTCTAGTTATCAGTACAAGGGAAGGAGTTGAACCTTGTAGCAGGGAAGAGGAAAACAGAAAGAAGAAAAGTGTTGAACTTCATGAGTGGCTTGGCCACTTGCCTTCACCTAACATCGAATTCAGGCTGCAAGTGTTCGTAAATTAGTGGGACTTTTTGGAGAGCCAGCAGTCCATCCAGCAAACCTGATCTGTGAAGTCCTGATTCTAAACAAAATAGAGCAACTCTGCCAGAGAGCCCAGAGAAGGAGATGATGCTGGAAGCCACCCAAATCAAGGAAGGAAAACTAAGAGCAGAACACATCAGGACCCAAACACAGCAGCCTGGTGAATGTTCAGTAATTCTGTACCAAGCACTTTGGTTTGGTTCTGACTAGACACAAGAAAAATTATATTCTTCCCCTTAGCTACAGTCCTTTTTAAATACTACTGACTCTCTGCCTTTGACAAAATGTTTCTGCATTTTTCACTACTGTATTTACTTGCCTTAGTGTAGATTAAATATCATTTATTGTTTCCTGCTCTAATTTTTAAATTCTACAGACTGACTCTGTCTTCAGTTTCCTTCCATAATACTTGTATTTGATTTCATTCCCAGATCTATGTGCAAATGAATCATACCAAATTTAGATATTTCTTTCTATTATTTATTGTTAGATAATGTGCCAGAAGTCTCTGTTCTTTGGTTTCATCCAAAAAAATGTGAAAGAATATTTTATTAGTTGTAGCTGTGTAGTTCTTAATTTTCTTTAGTAAGTGTGGCATATACTGTCTATTTTAGTATGTGATATGAGTGCAGAGATCTCATTGGCACAGAGCTTAAATTAAAGGCTGAGCAGCTTTCTGGAAGGTTGCTCAATGTTCAGTGCTACAATTCCAGTTCGTTTCATATTTTACAGATGAAGTTAAGACAGTAATACTGTTTTAGCACTCACTCAGGAGGGTAGTATCTCAGAACAGTTTTGAGTTCTAATATTAAAGGTAGAATGAAAAGAAGCAGTATGGTGTTGGGAATATCTTTAAAAAAAAAAAAAAAAAAAATCTGTGCCTGATATATACTTCTTGTAATATTTAACTGGAAGAAATTGTCTGTTCTGTAACTTCAATAAGAAAGTTGCATTGGAATAAATACTCTCCAATGTTTCCATTGTGTTTTGGGCACAGTAAAGGACAGGTTTTGCAGCTAAAAAAATATATGTAAATTTTCAAGCTGCATTGGCTGAAATGTGATTTTTGATTGTTGCAGTGTATCTGCTTTAGCTCCCATCATGGTAATTTTCCATCAACTAGCTATTGCATTCTCCTTACCTGCCTGTAAAATCCATCCCTTTATCAGTAGAGCAGCTTTTTTTTCCCCTTAGAGGAGTGTAGAAATTACTATTAGTCTCCACAAATTTTGGAGCAGAAACTACAGTGCCATAACGATAAGTATGCTAAAGAATCTGTATTACTCCAGAGTAGCTAGTGTGGCCATTGGAATACTCCTGAAGAGCTGGTCATTAGCCTAGTGTGCGACAAGTGGCAGGAGTGGAGCAGCTCTGCTGGGGAAAGTAAGGTGGGAGCTGTGGAGAGACTCCTGGCCCAGACTCTTGCTCGTGGGGGTTGTTCATCCAATCAGGGTGGCTCTCAACCAGGAGAGGATGCATGAAAGAGCTTGCTTCATTTTGCAGGCTGTAGGCATGTGTCAGAAAGTAATTTTGGTGTGGTTCTTGAGCAGTCTTAATGGTATTCTCTGCAATAAATAAAAGCATTATCAACAGGAACTGTGACAAACCGTAATGCAAAACAACTGTGAATATTTTAAAGTATCTAAACCAACTAAACCATTCTTTACTGCTTATTTATTGGCTTTTTCTACTACATGAGGTTTTGGAGCAGAGTTGGATAGCTCATTCATGTATCAATTAAGTTTTACCCTGTACAAAGCCACAGTATGTATATGGTTTGACAGTAGTCTGACAATAACTTACCAGAAGTCACTTACAGAAAATAATGTGGAAAGTTTAGTTTTCAGAACAGTATCTGGAGCTGAAAAAACAAGGAAACTGCTTGTATACATTTCCTGTGAAACACAATGAGATCCTCTTTGCCACTTTTCTGAGAAATAACTGAAAAACAAAGCCAGTGTCTCATCATTGTCAGTCATACATGCTTTTTGCACACTCTCATCTATGAGAAAAAACATGTGTTTCAACAGATTGCTGGGAATGTATTTTTGTTTCACCCAGATGTACTCTGTTTCTTCAGGCACTCTCACTTTTATTATTGTTTGCAACAGAAAGTTTGTATTGGAAAACCTGGGGTGCAACAAATACCATGTGAACAAAAGATGTAGACCTTAGAGCTGTTTGTCCCTGTCGTGTTGTTAACATACCCTGTTTTATCTTTGATAGATTGAGAGGTAGGAAAAGCAGTAATATGGAAGCAGCATGGAAAATTGCTTTACCCCTTTGCCTTAGAAGATTGCCTCAGACTCGGTGAGAGCATTGGTGAAGCACTGTGAAAAAAACTGGCATTGTGGTGACGAGGGCTCCACTTTGTTATCTGGCTGCAGCTTTTGTGAGTACAAATCCTAACTGGCTCTTCTCAAGGGACATGCATAGCCTTGTATAAGACTTGGTAAATGAGCCATAGAGAACAGGGAAGGAGTCAAATGAAGTGAAATAATCTTGGTGACTGCTGTGAACTCATAACAGGGATATAAACAAGAAACAGTTTGTATGAGCTCTCATGTGAAGTTGTAAATATCTTATCTCTACATGCTAGCAATGGCTGGGGCTTGTCATGTTTAAGATGAAACAATTCTGATGGTTTGCATGGTCAGGAAACAGAGCTCATTTTATTTCTTCCTTGTTTTTCCTTTTTTTTTTTTTTTCTCGGTATTTTGGTTTTTGCTTTGTGTCTGTTATTAACACGGAAATGTTTTGAAATTTGTGTTTTAATTCACAAAGGCATTTCAGACAGCCTCCAAAATTTATGATGTTATTACTTAATTCAGATAGAAACGAAGCTCTTGGTGAAAAGGCCTGGGGTATATTCATTGCCATAGTGATGTGAGGAGTACAGGAGTCATATACTTAGGGCTTTTGAATAATTATCTGTATTTTTTCCAGCTTTCCAACTCTTCCTCATCTCCTCCCTCTACCTCCCCCAGTGATGCCAGTAGAGTCGTAGTGGGCTCCTTGTTTACAATAAAAATAGTGAGAAGAAACCCTTGATCTTTGCATTCCAAGAGTGTCCGTCTAGCATGCTGAGGTTATTTCTCAGTCCTTGCAAGTATTTTTCCAGGAGGATTTGAGCACTCCAGTCCACTCCCAAATCTGAGAAGAGCATGGTAATGCTACATTCATAAATATATGAAAACTTAATTTTGTTAAAAATGGGAAAAACATGAAGCATGTTTCCTGAGGAAGTATATGGAATGCTGGGCATTGAGCATCTGTGTATATGTATGTGCAAGTAGTAGGTTCACTATAAAATAGCTTTTGTTTTTTATGAGTTGTAGCATGTTAAATGAGGGGCAAGGTGAGATAGCACGGGTAAACAGAAAGCATATTTTTATGCTTTGGTTATTTAAAGCTTTGCATTATGCTTTTGGCATGTGACAATATCCTGTGGTTAATGGTTTTTCATAGGGTCGTAGTATCATAGAATATTTTGTGTTGGAAAGGACCTTAAAGATCGTTTAGTTCCAGCCCCTCTCTTGTGGGCCGGTCCTTTGTCATATCCATATCTCCCCACTTTAGGCATAAGGTTGTTCTGTGGGACAGTTATAAATGCTTTGCACTAGTCCAGGTTTTTAAATGTGATAACACTTTTTGTAATTTTCCCATGTCCCAAACATAGATTTTTGCCTCCTGCAGTCATCTGTCAAAACTTAGTTTCCTACTAGCCTCCATGGTTTCCTACTAGCCTCCATGATTTCAATTGCTAGAGTAGCTGCAATGGTAAAAAGGCAATTTGTAATGCACTTTCAGTTCTTTATTTCCACTGCTTCAGTTTTTAAATGCATTGTGTGTATTACTGCCGTAAGTATTTCTAGGACCAAGTGTTTCAGTTGGAAAGTCAAAAGGGTAGTGCATGGTGCATGTCTGGAAGGAGACAGTGTATGCCTTTCACTTGTAGGCTGCTAGCAGTGCAAGGCTTTTTTTTTTTACCTTCCCTTCCCCCCCCCCCCCGATTTTATGACTAAATGAAAAAAACAGGGAAAAATAATTTCGTAATGGTTTGGCGTTTTTTTCCAGTGAAAGAGAAAAAAGTTACATGGCTTAAAATCAAATTGAATAGTTGCTTTAAGATGATAGTTTTGGTTTGGAGTGGTTCTTACATAAAAAGTGTTCTTGGCTACATTTTTGTGGAAAATGTCATTTTGATATGAAATAATATTTAATTTTGGAACTGTGGAAATGATAGCATTTGGGGTTTTTGATTCATAATTTTCAAGCCTAAAGCTGCTAGGTCGGTTCAGCTCACATTTGTGAACAGTTGTCCTTGACTCCAAAGAGTAATTTTGGCAAGTACACTGCTCACTCTTATAATGCATGAACCCAAATCTAAGGGAATCAGGAATCAGGAATCTAAGTTAAAAGCTGGATCTCGTGCTCCTAGGAGGGCAGAAGAGAGAGAAGTGCCCCAAGGAAGCCATGCAGAGTGTGTTGTGGTGGCACACAGAACCAGAGGGTTTCACCTGTGTGCTCTGACCTGCCATGTTCTCTTTTTCTGGCTGTGGCGATGAACTTGGGCAGCAGGTCTTGTGCTATGTGCCCCCATCACCCACATTTGCTTCACGCAAATGCTTAGATCTGTTCTTACTTACTTGCATCACCTGATTCCTCGGCCTGTGACTTACCCCAAAAATCAGACAAGAGACACTTGTCACAGCTGGACTGCTGCTGATGGAGGGACTGGAATAAAAACGACAGAGTCCTGACTGGGTGGTCATGGTGTCTCTATGCTGACAGAGAACACTGAAAAAGAACAGAACAGGCTGTGCGTTTTGTGACATACTGTGAATTACTTCTTACAGCTCTTATGAATGTTTGGTCATGTCGTGTTCTTGGGGAATTGCTTCTATGGATCTTAGTTTTGTTTTATCTTAAGCTTTTCCTGCTCTTTCCTGCTGCAGGGGGGAATTTCTACTTCTTTGCCTAGGTGCTTTATTGCAGTGATGCCTAGAAGGGTGTTTTTCTGAATCCAGATCCTGCTTCACACTGGCACTTTTCTTTTTAAGGTATTTCAAAGTAGGTATTTCTAACTAGACACCTTAATTCTTGAAGTTTTTATTATTTTTCAGTGCAGGGTGGCCTTATGCTTTCCATACTGCTCTCTTTCAGTTTAGGAACAAATCCTCTTTTCCCACAGAAGATTTATTTCTTTTCATTTCCACTGAAATAAAATTTTCCTTACTCTGTACTACAGATTCTGCTTTTCCAGGGAGGAAGCTAGCACTATTTCTCTTACGTATTGCATACAACTTTCTTATAAAGTTGACTTGTTCATTCATGTCAGACTGTTCTGGATTTTACATGTAAGAAGTGTTAGCTGGGATAGGTAAATGTTAATTGTAGGAAAGAGAATAAAAAGCTGGAATAGATTTCAACTTCCTTTCATCTACATGAAATGATTGAGGATCACTTCACATTAAAGGGTAGAAATGTTATTTTAAATATGTGAATTGGAGCCTTCATGTCACATGGATCACTTCCCACTGAGAGGAAGTAGCAGTAGCTACTTTATAATGAAGACAGGACTTGGCTAAACACAGTTATTCACTGTGTAATTTTGAAAAGAAAAAAATGGGTTTGTTTTAGTGGCTGCAGTATGCAGTGACATTGAAAGGGGATTCAAACTTTGTAGTGTCTGCAAAGGAATGCTGCTTGTATTTCTTGTTCTAATGTCATAGAAAGCAAATAGATATAGATAAATGCTGAAGAGCTAACCATACTGGGATCTGTAAGGTGTCTTGTCTGCAGACCTTGCCAAAAGATCTTATGGCTTGTTTGTAACACATGAGATTTTAGCACCGTTTATTCTAGGAGTCATCTTATTTGGGCTGCATTACTTGCCAATAGCTTTGTATTAAAGTTGAATTCCCTGGAGTTAATAGTTAATTGATAAAACAGATAATACCTATTGCCATTATTTTATGTACCACCATTAGTTGTTTCTTGATATCAACTGATTTAATTTCAAAGATTTTAAGGAAATAATTTGCAGTTTCCTTTATTTTTCTTAGAGCACTTTTTTCTTTCTTTTTTTTTTTTTTTACCTCAGAATAGTTAACCCAGCCCTTCCCAAATCCCAAATATTTCTGTAATGTCTGCAGTATTGTAAGAATGGCAGCTACAGTTAGATTATATATAATTCAAGTTGTGTAATCATACTAATTTGATGGAAACAAGCATTGCATGGTAAAAATGCTGTGTGACATTCTTATGCGCATAGAAAGTTCTATTGGAAGCACTAATACAAGTAGCTTAATGACAACAGACTTATTTTGTTATTAAAATAATAAAAATTAATAAGGAGGGAATAAAAGTTGGAGTGGATTTTAAGGTCCGTGGTAAAACATGGAATCCAGGCCCTTCCCCATGAGCCACCACCTAAACACATTAATGTCTTTTCTGCTTTCTGGGATATGCCTGTGGTTTCCGAAATGTTAATGATACTGCTTCTAGCTAGACAACTTTTGATGCATAGACATTCAAATTTTGAACTTCTTTCACATTCTTAATTATTTTCAATTCATGTGACTTTCTTAGAAAATAAACACAAGGTCTGGAATATCATTGGTAAGAAAAATAGAAAAATACTGCTCCAAACAGCAATAAACATGAATTACAAGTTTCTAGGTAAGTGAATCAAAACAGGCAATCTAATTTAAGTTTGAAGATAGGATGAGAAAGTTGGGGCTCTTCAGCCTGGAGAAGAGAAGGCTGCATGGAGACCTCATAGCAGCCTTCCAATATCTGAAGGAGGCCTATAGGGATGC
>JANRGW010050613.1:0-25284 GCA_024733675.1 Psilopsiagon aymara | reverse complement strand
GCTGAGGCACTGGAATGGGTTGCCCAGGGAAGTTGTGAATGCTCCATCCCCGGCAGTGTTTAAGGCCAGGTCGGACAGAGCCTTGGGTGATATGGTTTAGTGGGAGGTGTCCCTGCCCATAGCAGGGGGGTTGGAACTGGATGAACTTAAGGTCCTTTCCAACCCAAACTATTCTATGATTCTATGATTCTAAGTATTATCTTTCTTTGCAGATTCAAAGCATGCAAATTTGGTGTTCAAAAGAGCTTGAGTTATGAATATTTAATGTTCACTGAGATTTGATTGCAAATTGCCAGTAGACCAAGTGTCTTTTTATAAAACCTATTTGGTGAATACATTTAAATAATGAATACATTAGAGAAGATCATGATCATTTAGATTACAACTTCAAATGATAAAGAGGATCAGCTGTATTGCCTTAAAGAGCTGCTCTGTTTCATTAAAAAGAACTTAACTGCTAAGTGGTTTGTTAGTCTCTTGATGATTAGATTAGTGTCTGAAAATTTCAAAATTGAAAAACAAGAATTGATTTTTATAGTGCAAATGAATAATGTTCAGCCTTTAAAAATTTTGTTCTCAATTTTTCAGGTTTTGTTCATTTGTTTTTACATTTGATGTTGTTGCAGCATTATTTTCAATGGCTTTCAAAGCTGGAATTTTCTTTCACAAAGTGGTGACTACAGGAATTGTTAACTGACCTGAGTATTGACCTAAAATAGTTGGTTTTCATTCAGCATGTTTGAGTAGTGATTGCTTGAGTCTGACTTCCTGATGATTCCACAAAAAAAAAAAAAAAAAAAAAATGGTTAAAGTATATGTTCAGTCTTCTGCTTATAACTATTGATATTTACATGAAATAATGAAAAACCTGTCATATTCTCCACATTTCTAGGACTCCAGTCATTTAGTGTTGGCAAATACATGAAAATATGAAAATAATTTGGTTTTCCTTTGTTAGCCACTTCCCCTCTTATTTCCGGTCCTTAAGTTCAACCAGTGCACAATCACTTCTGATACAAAATGAATGTATTTTCTTTTTTTTCAATTAGTTTAATGAAGAGAAGTCATAGCATGTTTTTACATAGCTCTAGGAAAACTCAAGGATTCTTCATTAGCTTTGGGGATCATATGTGTCTTGGAGGTTTCTCTACTCTCTACTTTCTGCTCTCTACTTCCACCCACCTATCAATGTTGGTGAGGAGCATAATGAATTTTGTGCTGTTTCCACACCTTCTTGCCTTTGCTTTTGGTTTCTGCCCAACTGAACCTTAAAAAGGCCTAGCTTTGTACAGGTATTCAATCTTGAACAGTAACTAGTAAAATGAAGACATTAGTGTTTAGAATATTAAAGAAAAGAGTTGAATAATGAACATGGGAAAGGTTAGGGAGACTATGAGGAAAAGTATTATCTGATATATTAGTTACAGACCTTTCTGTGAAGATGACCCAAATTGTTCCATAAACATAGATTGGAAACAACAGTGTATGAGGGGAAAGTGTGTTGGTGGGAATGATCTTCATTAGTAAAAATGTGAATTTCTTGAAAGGCCCTTTTGGTCTTTTAACTTCTACAACAAGTACTGCCAAAGAGTCAGATTGAAAATCATTTTTTTAAAAGTGATTTTCATGTTCAGATATTGCAAAACCTACAGTATGTTATGTGAGTGGAATTTCACCTTGCACTGACATCCTGAATCTGTTTAGTCAAAGGCTTTGGACAATGAGTGGAGTGACTGACATTTGTTTTGGCAGCTAAATCTGCTTGCTACATCTGTCATTCATCTCTTGGAAACCCACGAACTACAAAATAGAGACAATGCCTAAAAGAAGTGATATATGAAAAACCATGCATCATTTGCAGTAGCAAGCTAGCAACGTTTTTCTTGTCTTTCCATCTGGTTCTAAGGTTGATGACGTAGACAAAGCCACTGTTCTACTTCTTGTGAGAGAGCTGCTCCTAAAGAAAGAGTGAATGTCCACCATGACTTAATATATGCCTGCATCTTGCCTTGGAAATGAGTTCCTGAAACACCTAAAGTGGATTCATTCTTAGTGTTCACTTGACTTGGGAGATGTGCTCCAAGACAGTGATTATTACAGGGATTGGTAGAATAAATATCTGGCCAGGGTGGCCCAGATATTAACTTAATACATTTATTTTGTAAGCGTGGTAAGGATGTCTTCTGACCTTCTTTGGCAAGGTAGATATTTGTAGATATTTGGCTTGTATGTACCTCTGGCATGCATGTACGGCGATTGGATAAAAGCATTAAAAAGGCTAGTTTCTAAGTTTGTGTGCAGCATTTAAGTTCACATGGACTCTGAAGGTTAAATTCAATGAATTTTACAGGTGTTGGTCTGCTAGAAACAGGAATTAATATGAAAGATTTATTTATGATCAAGACCTGAAACCTATTGACATGAGTATCACAGCTTCATGGGATCACACACTCTTCAACTGAGCTGATGTCAAGATGTGTTTAAATTAATGTCTACTCCTGTATGCGACTCATTCTTTTTATAGGTCTCTCACTTGTATGGCTTCCATTTTTGATTGCAAATCTGTTGTCTGGTAAACACTAGAGTATAAATGGCAGAATGAGTTATCAGGCTTAAATAGATGCAGATTTCTCTGATCTCTGTAAAGCAGTCCCTTTGTCTCACTACTCAGTGTTGCAGCTGCTGCAGTCTAAAGGGCATGAGTAACTTCCGTTTTTCAGAGCACTTCAAAGTACAATGGCTGAATGGAAGATTAACTATGAAAACGTGAAACATCTTTGTTGGGACACATTGTGCTAGAGTGTGTGTCCATTGTATGGAGTGTGCTACTTCTGAAGACTTGACTACCTAGCTTGATTATAGAAGAATGTTAACTTGGAATATTTGTACAATTTGTACAATTGTCCTGCTAATAATTTTTTCCTTAAATTTTGTAAGTATGTTGAGGATGATACTGGACAGTTCTGCCTTTAATTCCTGCCTGGTACAGGACAGGTATCACAAAGAATTTCCTCTTACAGAGCACCTGAGGACAGCTTTGGTCTCAGTCTCATTTAACCTCTTGAACATGCCATACGTTTGATTTCTCCCTCCTAGAAAAATGTGCTTGCATATCCCTTTGGGGTCTCATACTTTCCTTTAAAAAAGATTTAAGGTAAAGATTAGCAAATCAATGCAGTCAGACATTGCTCTGTCACTTTTGTGTTGTTTGTTCTATTTCTGCATGACTATTGTATGTCTCAGCTTTATTGTCCATGTAATACTTGATCAAATAGCCAAACTACTGGACCACCTCACCCTACCCAAACCTTTTAAATGGAAAAGATAGTGAGATTCTTCTTACTCTCATGGAATCCTGACACTTTCTATATTCCCAGTGTGCCTTGTCGTCTGTCTATAAAATACTTTTCAACATATGTAGTGGAGAAATATGAGAAGATGAAGATGCTAAGAAAACCAGCTGTTGTTTATGTCAGAGTGTAGGTTAAGCTTCCACATTAGACCTAAATAAATGTCTTCCCAAGTGCAGGACTGTTGGAAAGAGACTATTATCTGCTTCACACTGTACGTTTTCCTTAGCTTTCTTTTTAATCTGCAGTCTCTGCCACCCACACTAACGGATTTGTGTACAGGAGGCATAGTATCTTTCAAAAGGTTTGATTCAGCAACTTTGTGAGGCCTATAGTCCATTAAACTGTGAGGGACCAGTTGAATCAAACAAGCTGCACAGCTCCTAGCTTCAGTTTTGAAAGCACTGGCCCCCAGGAATGAAATGTTAGAAGAGACAGCAGACCTAACCTTTTATTTTTCTACCTTGGACTGAGTTCTATTTAGCAGTGACATGAAATTTCTATCAAGTTCTCTCCATACGGTCCTTTCAAGGACCCAATAAAGGGATGAATACCAGAGCAGAGCCTTTATCCATTCATTTTTCAGCTCTGTTAGCTTTCAATACCAGAAATGTATTTAAAAGTGGGTAAGGTTTGTTAACTCTAATATACCACTGTCACTCATCCTGCTCCAAAAGAATAAAACTATATATGCGTTGGGATTTGCAATTCAAATGAAACCATTTTACTTCTTGAAAATGGGCTACTGTGGAAGAAAAAAGGCTGTATAAAGGATCACATTAACCTACAGCAATAATATTATAACAGCAGTGTTCGTGATACTATAGTTAGGATTGTGCCAACTGGCTAATTTATAAGCCTTCTCTTTCCCTCTCTGAAGTACCCAGCTGCTTTCCCCCCAGCTTTTCAGTTTTCTAATTAAAAGTCTCAAATAAAAATGCCGTGTTTTTTAGAAAATTAAATTCTGCAGACTCTGCTATCATCAGTTTTATTTCAAAACAGTTGAGAGGTTTTTGGTTCATGTCCACCTATTTATTTTTCCACAGCAATATAAGCCCATTTATTTTGTTTTCAGTATGTTGCATATGCATGGTCATGGTGTCATACTTTTGAATTACTCAATTTTCTAAGAAACTTTGGTATTTATCTTATTGCCTTACTGTAGAGACTGGAAAAGAGGAAGTTAAGGTTTATTTCAAAAGTTTGTAAACACAAAGGTACAGAACACAATAGCTTTCATCTGTCTTACAGAAATTGTCATCACTGAGCAAAGAGCTTGTTGGTGAAGCATCTGTGCTGGGCTGCATTTTGTGGTGAAGTAATTGTAGGAATAGATCTCTATCTGCTGTTATCAGTTGATAAATAAGTGGACATTTGGAAAGGTACTGGACTTTAGGCTAATTGTCAGTGGAGCTGTATATAACTGAGAGTTAAAAATCATGCTAATAAATTGCATTGTGGTGGGATGGGTAAAGAACAAAACAGGAGGTATTTATCTTAGCATTAATAGTTAATGCTATCACTGACACGAATGTTAAAACTTCTAATACCAATACTGCTGTGTGTATGGCAATTGGAGCCTGGGGTGCTTGAGGAGATAAGAATAGATCTTATAGCAGGAGTGAATGAACAGACTCAATTTTTAAAGCTAGACATTCACTTGAAAGTAAGAGAATCAGTTTCAGTGTCCTTATAGCAAGTATGCTACAGACTACAAAACTGTATGTGATCAAGAAGGGAGAGGTATTTCCAAATTTAACCTGATATCAGGCTAGAGGGAGTTCAGAGATGAAGACTTCCAGAAAACCAATATGCTTCTGAATTCATCTGTATAAAATATAAAGTATACTGGGCATAGGAGCTTGAAGCCTAAAGAAAAGGTCAGCTTTAAAAAATGGTTACAGTTGAGCAAAGCTGGAAGGTCTTTAAATGTGGTACATTCTTTTCATTTCTGAATGCACAGATTTAGTGCTAGAGAAAGTGATTACCTGACCCTATGCTCTACTTTTTAGTCTGTGAAAGTTTTTCTTATGTAAAAACCCAGGAGGAATTGGAATAGAATTTGTCATGCTAGCGAGAGTGGTTATCCTGTCAGTCATGGAAATGACCCAACATATGCTTTATTTTGTTGAAATGTTTGTAAAGGCATGCTTCTATATCAGTGTTTGCCCAAAGCTTGTGTTGACTTTTGTGGGAGTTTGTGTGTGTGTATGCACTTTTGTATAGTACAGCCTAGCTCAGAAACACAAAGTCAGGCCAACACTTACAGGTACTTTTCTGGCAGATCACTATTCAGTTTCATTCTTAAAGGAGGTAAGCTTGCCAAAATATTTCAGGGTCGTGAACTGATCTCCAGCCAGTATTTAATGTATTTTATCTGTATTGTGTATGTGCATATAAGCATATGTATAAAGAAGCATAAATTCTCATATACGTACTAGATGTTTTTACTCATCATCTTCAAGAAATCAGGTGGCTACAAATACACGAATTGTGTAAATGCATTAGTGCATGTATATGTATGTGTACTGATGTTTATGGAAACATTTGGGTGCATGTATGTTTATGTAGCTATATTTTGCCAACACTGTGGAGTATGTGAAATTGGGGGGGGGGGGGAATGTTCAAGTTCAGGGCTAGGGATCTCTGACTAACTCCTTCAGTTCATGACTGAAGCTGCTGAGCACTGATTGAACTTTAACTTCTGAAACAGAAATTGCTGTTTGTGGGACCCTATTAGTTTTTTACAATTATTTCAATCCCATTTTTTCACAGAAGGGTTTAAAAAAAAAAAAAAGAAGATGGATTTAGCAGCCCCTATATAATGGAAAAACATTAGATCATTGTCTAAGAGGGATACTTTGAATGCACGTTTTACCGTGAGCACATCAGCTCAGGCTCTGGGAACGCTGAGTTCCTGGAACAGGAACACTGTCCGCATGGTAATGCAGGCTCAGAGCAGCTCGCTTAGGAAGAGCCAAAGGTCTTCAGTGGTGGACAGAGCTATGCTCTTCTTATGACTTATCGGTTCATGCTACGTGAATAAGAAGCTGGGCCAACATTAACACATGATGTCATATCGGTTTCTCTGGCTACTTATGAGTAGTAAATAAAAAGCCTCAAGGATTGTTTTCTGGTCCTGAAGCCAACTGGATCAGCCTGGCTTGCATTAGCACAGCTAAAGTCACAGAAGAGAGTGACTCTGTCTGAAGTACCACTGGGAAAGTGTTCCGTGTTCAGGCTCACGCCTCAGTGTTATTGTTCAGAATGTTTGAGTGCTCAGACCAAAGTAGTGTCAAAGAGTGCTGCTGAGATTTTAGGAGCCTGGGTCAGGCCTTGGGCTCATTCCCTGGCCCTCCTTAGTTTGCTAACATAGACATAGTCTGTCTCCACAGAGACCTAGCTGTTAAGTTAATGGTTTCTTGAGCATGTGCTCCAGAGGTCTACAGTGTAAGTACTGGGTGAATTTAGTCTTCAGAAATGTCCAGAGGTTTGCTTAAGTCTTACTTCTGTCTTCCTCCACCGCAGCCTAAACTCCTAATTAAATATTAAGCCTGATTCTCTTGAAGTTGAAATCTCTGTCCTTATCTGGATTTATGCTTTACTTTATACTAATTTTTGAATCTGCTGGTTAATTTAGCTGAATTTGGCAAGAATTAATGGTTTAAAGGTCTTAAATTGCTGGATGTATGGTGAAAACAAGTAGCTGGTAAGGATGAGGGCTCCAAGTGAATGCTTCCACTAAGAGAAGGGAGGAAAGCTTGCTTTCTCTTGGCAGAAGCAGTCATAATGCAAGTGTATCTTGCTGCCTGGCTGATCAGTGCAGCTACAACAATGAGCAGCTGCTGCTTGCCATCTGGTAACTTAGCTGGGAGTACTGACTGGAAGAGGAAGGAAGGCATAAGGAACAAGAAGCAGAAGAAAAGACAGAAGATGAAAATTTAGAGGAAAGTAGGCTTCCAGAGCCTGGCTGCTCAAAAGTGTGCATGTTTGTTTTATTGTTCTGGAGAATGCAAAAACTTTTTCTTAGATAGTCGAGATATGTGTAGAAGGGAGGACTTAACCCTGGGGCCACAGAGGAGAATCCAGAATCCAAGCCTTGGGGCTTCATGACTTAGGGGAGGCATGTGGTCAAAGCGGTGCCTCAGAAGGGGAACATGTTGAGAGAGGAGATGCTTCAAGATTGCTAATAGCAAGGTGCTGAAGGTAAAAGCACAGAAGATTATGTATAGTTCTAATCACTCTCTGAGACTGAGGCACCTTCCTGAGGAGGAAGCCTGGTGACTTGAGTGGATGTATATCCAGTGTGTGTTTCTGAAAATAACTTTTCCCTCAAATAATTGAACAGGGATCATAGTTTTAAAGAAAAAAGTGGTGGGAGGGATTAGTTACTGTTTATATATTTTATGTGATGATGTGAAATACAGGCAAAGTCTTGGAACTAGAACCCAGACTGTCCCTTTCTTAGTGACATAAGTATTAGACTTTAGAAACATGGTCACCTGTATGGTTTTTTCTGAACCTGAGAGCCTCATATTTTGGAGGAAAACATGGCAGTGATTCAATGAAGAGGCTGAAGAATGCTCTTTCTGGAGTCTGGTGGTTAGATCATTCACATGGGTGGTAGCAGATGTAAAAGAGAATGACTTGGGTCTCCCACATGGCAAATGCTCTGTCAAATAGATTCCTGCAGGTACTATTTAGAGTCTAAAGCAAAGCAGTTATTACAGCTATATTTTGCAAGGAGTTTTATCCTCTTGAATAGAAATGTGTCTTTATATATTTAGAAATTAAGTACATCTAATATATCAACTCTCTGAGGAGTAATGGTTTCTTTTCTATTTTCTAAATCCTGACTGATTTCATGTAAGCTAGGTTATGACCTGTTTGACTTCATTATGACCATGGCTGTTGTCAGACATTGATAGCCTGTAGCTGTGTAGAAAGACTTTCCACTGCTCAGATGATGTGATTTAAAGCAGTCTGTGGTACCCTGCAGTGAAATGGGCTAAAAGGGCTTGTGTAAGTCAGCTACCGTATCTCAAAAAGAGCAGCTTGAGTAGCAAGCATTTGATAGAAATTGTATCTTTAACTGCTCCAGCCCCTTGCAAAATTAACACTTCTTGTGTGAAAAAGAACATTTGCTGTATCCTTTTTGTTCATTCCATGTACAAGCATCTGGAAGAAAGGCACAGTATCTTGCAGAGAAACAAGGAAGACCTTGAATCTATATCAGTGTCAATTAAACTGGCAGAGAGCATCAGCCAAAGGTTCCTTCTGTTGCTGCATCCTCTGTGCCTCTGAGCACATTGCCACAGGATTAGTGCAATTGGGAAGATGAGTTCTTACACCTCTGCTTCCTGTGTTCAGATGTGGAGTGTTTCAAATACTCATGAGGATTTACTGTTGTTACCAAGGTATTAGCAAAGCAAATTGCACCTGAAAATGTTAATGTACAATCTAATTGCCAAACATGTGTGCATTTTAAAAGATATTAAATTGGCTTACGCTGCTACTATTCTCAGGCTGTATCTCTGCTTGCCTTCATATGGGATTTGAACTGGGCTTCCCACAGCAGACTTCTCTCAGCACATCCCATCTAAGAGTACATAAGAATGAGAAGTGGATGATCTAATGGAGCTTCATGGTTGTTGAATAGTGAACGTAAATGATTAGGGATTATGCTCCCCAAGTACTGAACAACTAGTGCTACCCAGAGCCAAATCATTATGGGTTTTTTCATCAGTTTTCTGTTTCAGACTTTTAAGTATTAGTGGAGTTATGGGTCCTGCAGAGCAAGTTCAAGTCTACTGGCAACAGCTGTTTTGTAACTGAGTATTTTACATTCATGGGGAAACAAACCTTAGGTTTAAAGTCATAGGTGCATTAATCTGAAGAAGTGAGACAAGTCTAGTCTAGTCCTAATAGATTTGAGTTGTACTGCCCTACTGTGCTTCAATTAGCTTTACTGTTCCTTATGCAGCCTTGCCACATCAGATTCAGAAACACAGTGCATACCAGATCTGAATGTTGGCTGCAATAGACAAATAAACCCTTCAGCTCAGTGGCTGTTACTTCTATCATGGTACCCATACAACTTAATATATTTTATATAAAAATATCTATTCAGTAAAATAATTAGTTTGCAAATGCAAAAAATATTTGCTTTTCTGAGTAAAGGATCATTATAAGAAGTACTGTTGGAATTATGTCAAAAAATTACTCAGTTAAGCCTGAGTAGCTGGTTTTCAGTAATGCTTCTGAGGCTGAGCCACTATATTCTTTAAAATATGAATATTAAATTAAGCTTACCATCATTTTTCAAATGTCACTGAAATTTTTAATTGTTTTATAGAACAGGTTTTCTAAGACCATTAATTCGTAACTGGCGAAATAGGAGGCTCCATACCTTGTAATTATTTTGAGTGATATAATGTCCATGTAAGAAAATATGCTTTTCTGAGTATGCTGATTTTAGACCTGAATAATATATGCAACAATATTAGATTTCAGCAGGATACTAAATGAGATCACCAGTTGCCAAGGGTATGTGATTATCTTGGGGTAATTTACATCCTGTGTGTAATTGCAAACCTGATAATAAATCCATTATTCTAGAATAAGTCGGAAATAATTAAGTTGAAGCCAGAAGAGTTAGACTGATTTCAGGCAAATAAAGTAGGAATTTGGGCAATCTTAACCTAGGAGCCTGGAAGTCCATGATGTGGAGACTGAATTCTCCTGTGGCTCTTAGGAATAGCTCCAGGTCCATGTTTTAGGTGGTACATGGGTAACACAATCATACTTTTCATAGCATTTTTGTTCACTTCACCTTAATTTTTATCCTTGTGACTTAGACACCTTTCTTTTACAGAAACTAGTACTCAGGTTCATGAATATAACACGTTTTAACCATAAACTTGCATGATTATGTAGTGAGAACAATGTAATGCATGTTCTTCCATGACCACATGGGTAAATAAAAATAGGGAAAAAAAACTGGGTTTTGGGTTATGTTAAGTTCAAAACAGGAAAATAAGGTAAATTAATGTCTCTACATAATTCCATGAGTGTTTGGTCTAGAATAATGTATGGTTTATTATAGCAAAAAGTCAGACTTACGTGAATGATGTTTAACAGCTGTTGAGAAAAAATGTCAAACAAAGGCTTCGGGTTTGCTGCATTTATTTGTGGCCAGCTATGGGGTAGAGTTGTCTCTTTGAATTAAATGGGACTGCTCAGATCTATGAAGTTGTTTATATTCAGATACTATGTTGTAATTGCCAAATTTTGTTATTTATTTGTCAATACTTTTATTTCTTATTATTTTTTCAGTAATAAGAGGTCAAGCTGTTGCAATATTATGGTTAAAACAAAATGCTCATCAAAATAAGATGAGTTGTGTGGAATGGTTTTGTTCAAGTACGCATTTAAATTTAGGAAAGAATATCAGCTTGTAAACAGGAAATTCTCTCTGGCAAACTGCAGTGCCAAAGGCATCTTGATACATACAGAAACAATCATAAACTCTTTGTTTACAGAACTATTATAGCTTTAATAGAAAGATTACCTTTTGGAAGAGCTGGCTGGAAGGTATTGTGGAGCGTTTTAGTTTGTTAAGACTCTTTAGTTTTGTAGGTGTCAGTACATTTCCCTGTCGCTCATGTGCAAATACATTTTTGAAACCTACTTTTCTGGAGTGATCATTAATTTTGCTCTATATGCAGCAGAGGGAACTCCTGTCACTATGAAAAATGGACAGAAAGTAAATGTATGGAGCATTGTAATAAAACCACAAAAGGTAGGAAACGGAGGGTTCAAAGCTAATGTAGGTACACGAGGTGATTGAAGTGAAAATTATACTCTCTGAGTCAGGATGATGCTTTTTAAATGATACTTAAGATAATGCTTTTGAATTAATGCCTGAAATTGAATTTGCTTCAAGTAATTCATCTGCTGTCTAAGGAATAAAAGGGCTTGAAAGGAGTTTTCATTTTTTACTTTCTTTAACTAACATTAACATATTCAGTTAGGAGGTTTTCTAGTGCCATTGTTTATTCTTTCTTGACTTAAAACCTGTGCCAAAGAAGAGATTATTTTTTATGCCAGATAGTGTTAATGCTTGCCCTTGTGAAAGAAAGAGAATAGCTCTTTCTTTCACATAAGGTAATTTCCATGTGTGCTGCCCAGCAGGGTATTTCAGATGAAGAATTGATATGATGTTGGGTATTTAATTTGAAGGTTCATATAACAGGTTTGCTATCCATGCAGTTTTGTTATTATCTGGAAGAAAAGTTTTGACATATGCAATTGTCCACCCACCACTGAAATACTCAGATGAGCTTTATAATTATATGGAGAAACCTTATGGGCTCAGCTGCAAAACTGACTGTCCAAAGCAAATAATGGAGACTTGGCTGCAGACTGCATTCCCCTCTTCAAATAAGACATTAGCAGAAAGAAAAGAATAATACTCCTGAAAAGAATAAGACTCCTGTATGAAAAAGTCCTGTGTCACTTAATAGAAAATGATAACCTTTCTACTAGAGTTAAGAACCAACCTATAAAAATGAACAAGAAAAATATGCTGCTTCTCCAATGCTGTATAATAATTTAAAATGTATATAGAACAGATGCTCAGTTTTTAATTCTACAGATATTACAGCAGTTATTTTAATTCTAAGACATCATCTATTCCTAAGCGTTAGCTAATACTACATTTTAAAAGACTTCTATTTTATTCTATCTAGAGTAGATACCTAATCTAAAAGATTTTTCCATACAACTGTAAAAAGTAGTGGTTGGAAGGCCTGCTTTTCTTGAAAATGAAAGGAAAACATAGATTTCAGTGAGAGGCACTGATTTCAATGATCTCACCATCCAGTGAATATGAATTTTAAGCTTTTCAGTTCAGGATAGCTGCTGTTCTATGAGACCCCAGTGACAAACTCAGTAAGAGCGCTTGAGTTCTCCTTTTGAACTGTGCGGCAACACTGGTTCTGGCCTTGTCAGTGTAATTGCTGTGAGGAAATTCAGAAATCAGTGAGTGTAGGTTTTGGACCACTACCTTTAGATTGCAACTTTGGGATTCCTGTAACACATAATGGGATAGTCAGGAGTTTTTTGGGCAGCCATATGATATTGAGACTATAAATGTTTAGGTAACATTCTTAATAGTGTGGGGTCTGAACATGAATGTTTGCTTCTGATTCTAACACTTGTTGCTAAAAGGTACAGAAGAATAGAAAACCTGTTTTCTCTCAGAAATTAATACTTTTTTTCCTGCCTTTTTTGGACAAAATGTACTTTTAATTAGAAGTTTCTGGCAGCTTCTGCTGCTGCAGTTCATTGTAGCTTATTGTTATATTTGATCTAAAAATGTATAGCCTTCTTACACCTATGGATGGCTTGCAGCCTGCTGAAAGGTGTTCTAGTTTTCATAGGTAGGGCTGACACTTTATGCATGTGCGTGCAATGGGCTTATGTGTATACAGATAAGCCACTGAGGCAGCCTTTACTGGTCAGATGTTTGTGAACAAACAGCTTGTGAAAATTATTTTCCTTTCTGCCTTTGCAGGCCTGTCATTTCTTAGTTTTAACAATCTAATTTTACTCTGCACACAGTAGCTGTACTCTGAAAAATTTTCTTTGGTTGTTATATATATATTACATATGGTGTTAGCAGCATAGTTGTAGAAACAGGGAAATATGCAGGGAAATATGTGTAAGTCTTTAGGTTGAGGGTACATTAATCTAAGTGAAACCTCAGTTGAATGAAGATAAAGTTTTCAACTTTGTAAACTAAATAAGCAATTCTATGGATCCCAGTTTCCAATAGTTTTTATTGTGTATATATTTATATATATATAGCAGTATGTCTTAGCTTGTAATGTGGAGAGAGGTTTCATGTGATGGGTTAGTGCATCCCACGATATAGGTTTACATATTCTTTTTTCTTTTTTTTTTTCTTTTTTTTTTTTGTTTTTAAGGTGAGATTGAGACAACATTGCAAATTGAACTTTGGGAAAAGAAGAGCAGTGACAATGATAACATAAATAATCCATAAAAAAGAGGAAGCTTTTGCTGTGGTTAACTGATTGTTGCCAAATACATACAGCCAGCTCTGAATCTTTCTAGAAAACCTTAGCAATAGCTAGGCATCATTTCTGACAGTTCATGGAGGTTTGGGACTTCTTGGAAACTCACAGGAATTGGTTTGATGGAGAGATTTTTCCATCAGACTCCCTGGAGCATCTACTTTCAAAGAGAAGGGTTACACTTCGCAACTTGACGGGCAGAGACGTGCTGTGCTTCTGTCTTCAGAGGAAGCAGCACTGAAGCACAACATGTTCACTGCTCTTAGTGTAAGATGACAGAACCCATCTCCTTCCTGTACTTCCTAGGCAGCATCTCTGTTGGATTCAGTGGCTTTTTGCATCCCTATAATGCTTCATGGTACTCGAGTGAGTTTCAATTACAGAAAACTTTATAGTTGTAGCCCTGTATACATGCTCAGACGGTCTGCTCAAGTCAAAGCTGATCTGCCTGAAACTGCAGCAAGTTGTTGCCTCCAAACCTATAAGCACTTTTACCTTTTCAAATTTTGCAAAGAAATCGAAAGCCAGAATACATGGAATACACAAAATCAGTTTGCCTGCACCAAAAGTGTTTCTGTTTTCTTCCATTCTCTCTTGTCAAAGCAGGGTATGGAAAGGAGGCTTGTAATTCTGAGACGCCTTTCAGAAGTTTCCTTGGTCAAAAGTTGTCACAAAGAGCTTTTATTGCAGTCCGAGGCAAGGTTTTATATCAGAGTAAGTCCATATAGGATAAATCCCCCTATCCTCCTAATATAACTATTTGGAAATAAGATATAATTCTGTCTGGCAAAGGCTGGGCTCAGAGAGTGGGTAATGCTGTTCTGGCTAAGAAGTATGAAAAAAAGGGCCTCTTCAGTCAGACTGCAAGATACTGAGCTGGGGCTGGCACTTAACATTTTTACCTTCTTGCCTTCAGTCTGTGCTAAAAGATTAAAGTGGCATCAGGCATCAGATGAGGTTTTATGTTTTTATATTAACCTTTTCATTTTATTGTGCCTTTTTTCTGTACTTTTCCTGCTCTGTAGCTCACTTCATCTGCAATATTTGTTTATGCCATTGCTATTTTATGTAGGACTGATCAATGTGATTGAGAGATTGGGGAGAATGGCTTGAGAGCTTGGCCTTAGTTCTTGGGGACAGGAGTTACATTTGAATGGTAATGAAACAGTGGAGAGAGAATAGAACTTGTTTTAGGTAAAAGCTAATTGAACATGTGTTTGTGGTTTTGTTTGGCTGTTTTTGTGGGGTTTTTGTGGTTTTTTTTTTTGTTTTTTTGTTGTTTTTTTTTAAAGTTCTGAGAGGGATGCATGTAGTGGTAGAGCTCATGTAATGGAGTTCAAATCAGCAACCCATCAGTACCTTTTAATTTTTTTTTCCACACTTTTAAGGAGTTACCTGACATTCATTACTCTGTATCTTTGCCAAAGAAGTTATTTTATGCCTATGAAGTGAAGGGGGCTTGTGTCTGCAGCAACATGTCCTTTCCATCCTTGTGGGTCAGGTTGTTTTAAACAGGCCTTTCTGCTCTATGCTCATTTCATACTGGCAAGTGAAACTTTGAGTGAGCTGAGGAGATAGCAAGTGGAGTGGTGTCATGGTTTAAGCCCAGCTGGCAGTCCAGAACCACACAGCTGTTAACTCACTCCCCCCTTTCCTTCCCCAACTCCAGGAGGGATGGGGAGGAGAAGTGAAAGAATGTAACTCCCATGGGTTGAGATAAGAACAGTCCAGTAATTAAGGTAAAACACAAACCACTGCTGCAACCACCAATAATAATAATGATAAGAGAAATAACAATGAAAGAGAATACAATTGCTCACCACCCGCTGACTGATACCCAGCCCGACCCGAGCAGTGATCTAACCCTTCTGGGTAACTGTCCTCAGTTTACATAGTGGGCATGACTTGCTGTGGTACGGAATACCTCTTTGGCTAGTTTGGGTCTGGTGCCTGTCTCTGCTTCCTCTCTGCTTCCCCTCCTCCCTGGTAGAACATGAGACTCAGAAAACCCTTGGTAGCAAAAACATTACTGAGCAATAACTGAAAACATTGGTGTTATCAGCGCTGTTCCCAGGCTGAAAGTTAAAAACGCAGCACTGCACCAGCTACTAAGAAGGAGAAAAATGACTGCTACTGCTGAACCCAGGACAAGTGGAAAAATGAAACTTCCTCAGTAGTTATTGTAATCTTGCTGCTGGTTTTGTCTGCATTGCCATTAATTTAATATTGTCTGCAGATGCTGTATTATGAAGCACAACATGGAAGTGGACTTGTAACACTGCTTAGGTTCTCTGCACTGTAGTCTGTGTTATTTCATTAGATTTATAATTGTTCCAGTTAAATATTCTGATTAGTTGGGCTGTTTGGGAATTCGTTTTTGACTGAAACAAAGCACTGTGTGATAAGTTGGAAGTCCTGGATGATTCTACTTGATAGGATTAATGGGTAGCCTGGCCAGTAATGTTAAAATGGAGGCCTCTGGAGTTCCCAGCTTCCAGAGGACAGCAGGTCTGTATCTAAACTGTGTGTTGGGACACTTTTTCACAATGGTCTGTATTCCCCATTGCAAGGGAGCCTTGATGAAGGGAGAGGGAATTCTGCTCTCTACCAGTCCTACATTATGGGTTAGCAAAACTCTAAGGACTGCAGTGCACACTGTGAAGAATAAATGAGTTGCTGCTTTGAGGCAGCCACTGCAACTAGTCGTACCTGGAATCTCAACTGTTTGAGGCTTCATCCCAGCTTTCCACTTGGCTTTCTGTAGGAGCTTGAGGAGTTTAGATAAGAAATGTAGTTTAATGAATAAACCTGACACATAAGCATGCATAAGGTTTTGGTGAGCCGTAGCACAGAGAAACATCTGGAACTCAGACTGAGCAGTAGTCAGTATAGTCCTGCTGCAAAGGAGGAACCTTGTTGTGACAAGTATTTGAAAGAATAGCTTATGAATAGTAGTTACCATGGTCAACTGAGTACTTGTGAGGCAGCAGCAGTAATGTTGCATCCATATTTTGGGGCACCATGTTTTATGGCGTAACTTTAAAAAAAAAAAAAAAAAGGAAAATAGATAAATGAGAGAATGAAAGAGAACTGCAAGATTAGCAACAGACATAAGAGGTTTGGAAAGTGTGATCAATGTGGAACAACTAAAAGAAAACTTCAGCAACGTATTTTGAGGAGTAGCCTGCAGCCTGTGGGCCAAAGCTTGCCAAAATAATTCATACAGCTTTTATCAGCTCCTGAGTATTCTCTTTCTGAGCTATTAACTCCTGGACAAACCCCAAGTTATGGTGCCTATTTTCCCAGTTTTTCTTCAGCATTTGCATTGCAGGAAGCTAGGGGACCTGCAAGAGAGGCATTTGGTGAGCTGTGTATGTACTTGTTTGAGGACATTCCAAACCTGTATTCAGTGATGTGAGAAGTAATAGCATGGTTCGCTCTCACAGTGATAGATGTTGCAGGTTGTTTTGGGAAAGATGGCGTTTCTGAATTAGGCAAGCACCCGAAGTGGATTGCAGAGTGATATTTAGTCCTTCTTCAGAGAAAGGGAAATGTATAGAATGGTTGTTTTGATATTCCCAACTGATCCTGTCTTCAATTACGCCTTTTTGGAGGTACGGCATGAAAGAGGAAGGAAATAAAGAGTGAACCATACAGAGAGTGGAAAGGAGAAGGATGGAAGATAGTGGTCAGCCTTTACAAACTGTGAAATATTGTTAATAGGATCTTTCTGACAACTCCCTCTTTGAAAAAAATTTTCTTCCAAATGCTCAGGCAAATGCTTCTCTGATGCAAGCTAAAATGCCAACACAACTGTTGAAACTCACAGAAATTGTCACACATCTTGGCTGGGAGATCAGATCTGAGAGGTTGGGAGTGAAGCCTTATTAAAATGCAGGAAGAGTTATTTCTCCGCATCCTGGACTTTTTCAATTTAGCATATGGGTCCTTCTCTCTCTTGTTCTTTTTTTCTTTCAGTGATATTTCAAAATACTGATGAGACAACAATGGCCTAACAAGGATTCATTTGTAGGATTTTAAACCCTCTAAACTAAATTACTATGGTAAAAGTCACGGATCATATTGCTGTTATCTTAGTGAGAGGTTTTGCTAGTACCTCTGTACAACTGAACTGTTTGGAGATTTCTGTGTTTGTCCATTTCTAATTAAAATAGTGAACTGCTTGCCTCCTTTGTGCTTTCTGGCCTTCAAGCCTTTTACTACCTGAATCTGGAGAACAGGCTGTAAAACATTAAACATAGGAAAGCTGGGAAATGTAACACGCTATAAATGTATGAAGGTAGGAGCTCAAATATGTGCGGACATAAAGATTTTATTTCTTTACATAAGGTTTAAATGAAGAATCTGCAGTATAAATGCCTGTTCAAAGCTAACTATCACTTTTCAGCAAGAAGGAAGGCAAGAATGACTATTAAGAAATAAAATATTACGCCTTTAGGGAGCATCAGAGCAACCCTAATAAGGCCATCCATATATGCAAATAATAATGACTCCACCCTGCCCCCCAAATATGTCATGGGACTTTTTTCTTAAATATTTTTATCTGCTGTCCAGAATTGTGTAGTTTTGTTTTTTTAATGTTGTGAACAAGACAAAGGTCATCATTATGCAATCAAACTGTCAGGAGACAGCTGGGAGGTCTTCATTTAATGCCCATTATACCTCATATTTGATATCTGTATCTGGCTCCTAATGTGTGGTAGGTGGGGGTAAGGGATGGTTGTAGTTCAGAGGAAATAAGATGTAGCAGCTCACTGGAAATCCCTGAGGGGGCAGAGTGGAGGTGACGTTTTTATAAGCAGAGTGCTGCTTTTAACTGAGAAATATTACTTAAAACCTAATGTATTTATAAGCAGAATTTCCAAATGCTCTGAGAAAATCATTTTAACACTTGCAAATGAAAACTGAGAAAACTTAAATGTCTAGTGTGAAAAAGTGGCAGATTAGGTCTCCACGCCTACCTTCCTTGATTTTCTCAAACATTTTTCTGGCTGGCTTGATCACATTGTTGACTTTCTAAACAGAGTTCTCCACTATGGTCTATGTGACTTCTGAAAGCCATTTTTCTCAGCTGGTTGTTGAATTGGCAGAACTCCCCAGAAAGGTTGCTCAGAATATTTGTTATGTAGATGGACCTTAAATGAAATCTTGATCTTTCTAAACTTGCAACAATGGAGCACTCACCAGTTGATGGTATAAGGTCTTTAGACTTCCATGGACCACTGCTGTGAGTGGAGATTTTTCAACAAGTGACCTTTATTTTTCCATACTTAGTTGTGTGACAGTATTCTTCTCTTGTGTATTCAAATAATATTATCTCAAGTTCACTGAAAAGCCACCCCAGTTGAAATAGTAGTAAAATCATGTTTTGTACAGGGGGGTGTAGTCAATTAACCAATTATGTGTTTTGTTAAACTATTTCTTTATTGGTTCGCATCCTGTATGATGAAGTAGCTGAAAGCACTGTTGGATCCACAGTTTGCAGAACAACAAAAACCTCTATTATTTTACTGAGGTGATGAACCCCAGGTGAGGAAGAAATGAGCATTTAAGATGAACTGAGATACTATTCAGAAGAAACACGATGCTATCATACTTCACATGAAAACCTCTTGTGGCTGGGGGAACTCAGCTTTTTCCCTCTCCAAAGTCTGAAGTTAGTTTTGGCTTGAGATGAATTAAAGGGTTGAGTATCTCCCAAAGACATTTGCTAACTTCATACTGCTCAGTCAGCTGTCTGAAATGGATGATTGCACTGAGGTGGGTTTCTGTAGGTATTGATATTCTGAGTTGGCATGGGGTGGATCTTGAAGAAGGAGCCTGAATCTCATAAAGATCCTATTGATAAAATGTTAATAAATGACCTCTGTATCTGTTATTGGTATTCTGGGGCATATTAACTGCACTTAAATTATTGCATAGGAAAGATGTATGCAATTTATTTGACTTCAATGACCTCCATAGAGAATGAGCTTTGTAATATGCTGAACAACTATTTTTTTTTTTTTTTCTTTTTCTCCCAATATACCTTTATGAGGTTCCCTGTTAGGAACAGTCTGTCTGTCAAGATTTACTTGATTTTGGCTCTTGCCATGGGCTTGGAAATTACTTTCAGCCATATACAGGACTGTGTAATACCTCCCAGAAGTCTAGAGCATAAAAGAAATGAAGCTACAGTCTGGGCTGTGGTATTAAGCTATGGCTATTACTTTTATTGCTCTTAGATGTTATCAGCCTGCTTCTCAAATTCTACCCTTTCTCCCAAGATCTACCTTTTTACTGTATAACTGCCTCTGAAGTATTGGCCTCTCAAACCCTTGTTTGTTCAGACCTACACTGCCAGTTCTGGGACATAAAGGTCTGAGTTAGCCTGGATCTTTGAAGCAGGCTCGTGGTACCACCATGGTGTTTTATCGAGTGAACGTGACCTCTCCTCTGCAGCTCAGGCGTAGCCACTTTCAGTAATATCATGGCACATCTTGCCCTTACATTTTCTAAATCACTGTCATTGTCAGAAGCTTTTCATAATCAAGTCTTTCTGGAAAACTTATCATAAGTGACTGAAAGAGACAGCAGTGACTATAATGACTGTTTTTGTACAAGCTGTTGAATCTTATTCAAATAAATGTCATAGGCAAGTAATGAAGTCTGTGGATGTTAATTATGTTTTAATAATATCACTGATTTTCTAATGCACATAACTTTGCCTTCACAGAGAAAAAAGCCTCTATTAAAAAAATAATAAAAAAGAAATTTTCTTATGGATGATTTATAGGTACAGCAGTTATTCAAAGTGAATAAATATGTTATTGCTGTGATATGGTCACATACATACCATCATATGAAGTGAAATGTCTTCTTTACTTTGGAGACTTATATGGCACAATAGGTGCTGGGAAATGAAATGATCTTGAACATCCTGCTAAAAATGAAATAAAGAGTATGACTAGAGCGTAACTGTTATGGTTACGCTGATGTTGCAGTCCCATTCCAAAAGGTAGGTCCACTAGGTGGCAGCCATATACAGGGAAGCTGCCTCATGCTCTGCTCCTTAGTGAGCCTCGGAAAATGTGCAACAGTTTGAGAGCATAAAAAAAAAAAAAAAAAAAAAAAAAGGATCTGTGCATGTATTTAAAATGATACATTTTACATTGAAACCATTATATTACTTTTCTCCATAATAGTTTTGATTGTAGAGTGAGGACATATTCTGACTGAAAACCACTCTGTGGAGGAGTCGGTAGTTACTGTTGTGAAAGGTTTGTGTTTGTAAATGTTCAGGTAAAAAAATTCAACTTCCACTTTTTGAGTGTGTTCCCTCATCAGCTCAAGTGCTTGCTGCTGATGCAGCCATGGGTCTTGTGAGCCCTACGATGCAATTACAGGGCAGAAAAAGGAACCACAGTGCTCTCGATGAATTTTGATTTGCAGGGTGGTAAATCATCAACAAAGTGCTTGAAGCATCTAGCTATGAGTATGCTGATTTCTGCATTTTCTCTGAAGAGCATTTGTGCTTTCATTCAGTTTTGGACATGCACATTTTCCTCACATTATTAATATCATGATAAACTAAGTGCAAAGATTTTCTTCTTCCTCCTGCATTCCTCTGAAGCTGTTGGGTTCCAATGCATTACACATGCACACAGAGCAATTCTGTACATCCTTAATATAAAATAAGTTGCTTTCTAGTGAAAGTCAGTAGGAAGAAGTAACAAATGGTGAGTTCCTGTGAGAAACCAGTTTGGTTTCTCTCTTCTAGAAAGAAGAAACTTCTCCAGTCTTCTAGATAGGCTGTAGTAATTCAGCATGAAAGTGCAGACTAATTTGGCTGCAGAAGTTTAAGAACTCATTCCCACTGCTATTTGCTTCATCCTTCTGATGGAGACAGTCATTCCTGGAGCAGAGATAAACATTGGTGCAATACGTAATGTGAATGGCTAGTGAAAGTGGTATCAGGAAGATCCAGTTCTAGCCCTACTAATGGTAAGTGGGAGGCAGTTTCCATGTTAGTGAATCAGTTGTGGATCAGATCCACAGTGAGTCAGTAATTTCTCCTTTCATTTTATTGTTCTTTCACCCAGGGTTCGCTCTTTATGTCCATAAGTTACCTGGAGTTCTATTTTTGTTTACACATAAGCTGCACATGTGAGAAGGAGGCAAAGAGTTCCTTTTGTACAAATACATGTTATAACTGGGGAACTACTCAGAATTTCTAGAGATTCACCTTTGCGGATTTTCATGCAGCTTCTTTTCCTGTTTGTTTTGCTTGTTTTGTTGTTAGTTTTGTTGGGGTTTTTTTGTTTTTTTGTTTTTGTTTTTTTTTTGTGTGTGTTTTTTTTTTTGTTTGTTTGTTTGTTGTTTTGGTTTTTTTTTTTTGTTTGTTTGGGTTTTTTTTATTATTAGAGGATTTTGATTGGTTTTGGCTTAGATGATTTTTTTTGTTCCATCTGCATGTGGACTTTCCAGGCAACTCTGCAGAAGACTTTAAACTGCAACGTCAATAAACCAACATTTTGATTTTTATCTTCTTTTCATTAGAGAAATTCTCCATTCTTAGTATTTTCCCTGAATAAAATTCTGGTGTCATGCTTAATCAAGTTTATATGCCCAGAGTTGAATTTGGCCATGAAATTGATCAGATAAGGATCTAGCTGAGAGTGAACTGTATGTGATTCAACATGGATAAAGCAGCAGTGATGCTTTTTCACTTTGAGTTGCATTTGAAAGAATGTGTAGAGCTGAGACGTGACTCATCCCTACTGGGAATTAAAGCTGATTAAGCATCTTGGAGGGAACAGGACTTGGTACAAGTTAGCATGCTGTGAGTTGAAGAGTGTAGATAGATTCTGCCTTCTATGTTTAGTTTTGGTTTTATTCCTAAATCTCTTACTATTGTGTTTCATGGCCTTCAAAACTGGGAAATCACTTCTAGATGTGGTGATGTATTAGTAGAATAGGACAGCATCACCTGCTGTGTCTATACTGACAGGTTGACGCAAGCTAGGGGATGCTTTCTGGCCCTACTGCGGTGGTCATTCAGAGAGAGTGCCTGCTGGAGGACATTATGTCACCTTTATGAGCTTTGCACCTAAGGTTTCCATGCTTTGAAACCAGGATGTGCAAGACAGAACTGATGCATGAATGTGCCTGCCCTGATATAGCTGGGATGCAATTAGGCTGCAGAACTGGGAACAGAAAGTACTGCTGAGTTTTTTTAATGCAAATGCAACCTCAGTGTCCGTAAGAGGTGGCTCTTGCATTACTGCAGTCTTTATATTAAGTGATAAAATCCTGTGACCATAAATGAGTATAGAGTTTAAATACCTGTTGTGATTTGCCAGAACGGAATTAGGATAGGCCAGTTTAGGGTTGACTGTAGGAATTCTCAGCCTTCTTATGTTGTATTCGTTCTTCTCACCATGATGAAGTTTTGCAGGCTTGGCTTTCTTTAAAGTCTGTCTCTGCCCTTGTGATCTATAGTAGCAGCAGTAAGTAATAGTGTCTTTTATCATCTACAGCTAGTCAGGAGACTGGGATCTCTCCTGCAGAGTCTTTAATGGCCCTCCATCCCTCTCATGGCAAGGTTAGGCTCTAATTAAAGTCAATCTTTTAAGAATTTACAGCTATTACAGAGCGCTCCCATCTGTGACGTGAGCTTCTGAGAGAGGATAATGCTTCTGCTAGTGTTTCTGCACTAGTTTCCTGTTCTCATCCAGGTGCAACTCAAGCTGCTGGTGATTATGTTTAAATCCTAATGTGTCTGGGACCTGTTATCTCAGACACAGCCTCTCACCTCATACTAAGTTCTGGGACATACAACTGGCTGTTTGTTCCTGATGTGAAGCTTTCCGTGGGAGGTTATGGAGTTTTCCTATTAGAAAGCTTCTCATCTCAGGAATTTGCCCCTTCCCCTTCCTTGCTTCTCTTGCCTTGACAGCCTGCCAACACACAGGTGTTATGATTTTCCAACAGAGTGTATGGATTAGCTGTAGTCCTTTTTCCTCTGTTTTGGTATGTGTTGTTTTCTAGTGAATATTTGTGTGGCAGTAGCTTTCTCAGGCTGATCGTTTGCTAATGTCATGCATTGCAGGTTCTTCGTGGGGTGATTATTTACCTCTTCTTCCCCACCCTCTAAGAAGAATTATCTTTGTTGCTGTAGCCACTGGAACTATACAGCTCTAGTAATGAATACATGTAATGTAAGCATAACCTAAGATTTAATAAGCCGTCAATAATTGATTTATGAATGGCTTTAGTTTCATAATTCAGTTGGGTTGTTTATAGCTATCCCACCTTCCACTGTTTAGATTTTTAGCAATTTGTAACACATGTACAGTTCACATCTCTGGTGCGTAGAATTCCTTTCTCACTATCCTTCTGCAAAGTAAGCATGAAAGAGCAAAAATAAGTGTCACTGAACAGGGACTCATACTATATATTTATGGGAAATTGTGGGAAGAAAAATTTCCTGTGCAAAGAATCAACACTTGCTCTTAGTTTAAGAAAATGAAAGATGTTTAAGATCTGGTGGAAAGGGTCTTGAAACTTTTTCTCCTTTTCTCTTGCCCTCATGTTTTTTGCCTATTGGCAGATCTTGTGATAGAGCACTGTTCCTATGCCCTCATTGGATTCTCCAGAAAACTAATTTCTTCCCCTGCCATCTTGAGTTTGATGGCTGCCTTCCTATTTCTTCTTCTGGAAGCTGTCTGTTCCAATACCACAATAGTAAAGGTTTGAATTCATTGATATAGCGTTGGTTATGGTTCCAGTCAGTTTTAATTGTAGTGAAATCACAAAAATGCTTCATGGGATTTGTCCTGGTCTGCCCTAACTGCCGAATAATGGCCAGTATCATATTTGTTCAGTCAAACCTATATTGTCAGGCTCGGCCACAGACACATTTTGGAGTGAAGACAAATCATGAAAAATGGGTGTCAGCACACATCCGTTTTTCTGTAGCTGAATCCAAAAATGCTCAATTGTATATATTGCTGTAAAGGGAAGAATCTTTCTGTCAACATTGATAAAAACGGATGAGGTATCCAATTATGTAAACTATTATACCTCTAGAAACTGTGAATATGTAAAGAGCACTCTCTGCTTGCAAAGATTTCTCTTACAAGAGAAAAACTGAACATTATCATGGTAGTTCTACCAACTGATGGTCTTGGTGTAACTTTCTTTTGCACACAGTTTGTAGGAGGAGGATGAGAGGGTGCTGCATGGAGCTAAGAAATTTTGGAGAGTTGTGCAAGGATGTAGTTGATGGGTCCATAAATGAGTAGAGTACCATTCAAATTCTTCTGGGACACTGGAGGAGATACTAGTACAGTACCTCTGAAACAATGGGGATGTTGGGGCTTCCCCCATCAGCCAGGACATCAGATGTCTGGGATTTCCATATCCATTTATTCCTTGTAGGCAGTATGAGGCAGAAAACTTTCTGCTGTCTCACACAGTGGAGGTTGGTAAAATACTGGTTGGATTCCTATGAAAAGATCACTGAAGTACCCTTCGAAGCTTCGCTCGGAACAATGTTAAGTTTGCTCCTGGTTTGTCTTGAAACAGTTGGTATTGCCTAAGTTATTCTTTAATGAAACAAGGAATTAACCATGATTCTTTGGCAACATCATCTCCCACATTGTGATGCTTGTCTCTTGCTCTTGGTAAGGGATACAGCTGCCTCTTGCAAGGCTATGCTGATGCCACCTCCCTCTGGATTTGTTCTGAGCAACTTGTTCTGAGTACATGAGAACTGCTCCTCTGTGGTATTGTAAGCTGCCTTATGGTAGTGTTGGACAAATGTTCATGAAGAT
>JANRGW010050610.1:0-11301 GCA_024733675.1 Psilopsiagon aymara | reverse complement strand
GTCCCTAATGAAGAGTCCCTCCCCAGCATCCCTATAGGCTCCCTTCAGGTATTGGAAGGCTGCTATGAGGTCTCCACGCAGCCTTCTCTTCTGCAGACTGAACAGCCCCAACTTTCTCAGCCTCTCTTCATATGGGAGGTGCAATAATTTAATCTGTTCCTCCTTAGGGCTAAGGGGCATAAAGCATGGGAGAGGTGACATCCTGGCCACAGTTCCCAAAGCTGCTTCCACCTCAGTGCAGGCACAGTTTTGGGAGAAATCCATTTAAGTCACCAGGGCTCACACCGGGACCACACACAGTCACACAGGAGCAGACAGTTTGGGTAGTATGATAAGAGGAAGCTGTCAAGTAGGCCAGGGTGTAATGAAGGCAGATCATCTCTGGAGAAATATGTTGCCCTGCTGAAAAGACTGTTGATCATACTCGGAGACTTTTTCAGAGGCTTTTAACACAGCTAAAAGCAAGTCCATGGGAACCAAGAGAACAATTGTGGGTAACAATTCACCACCTTAAGTGCTGGCACTAATACATGGGGTTTGGTGGACTGAGAGAAGGAGAAAACACTGCTGGTGATTCTTAAAAATATTTTCAGGTTCATTCTTTTGAATTAAACATGGTATTTCCTTCCCCTTAATCTTCCTCTTATAAATAGCTGTGCAAGTTGGTCTGAAGCTTTCAGAGTATTGCTGGATACAAGCACCCACAGGCATTTGGCACAGCGAGGAAAACTCGAACCTGAGGAGTTTACAGTTGATAAAACCCTCAAACACTAAAAGCAAGGTTACAGGAGACAAATCAAAAGCTGCTCTAACTGTTAACTAAGGCTAGGCTGTGCCACCCACAGCCACAGAGATTATGCAGAGGACACCCACAACATGCTGTCTCTCAGGGTCTGACTGATGCTTTCCTGTTCTGTTATTCTCTGAAAGAGAATTAAAACCCAGTCAGGCTGAAAGGAACCTTTTACTGTGTGTATGAGAGGAAATAACAGTAACTGTGCAATTCATAAAAACCTTCTAGTGTGTATATACACATGCATGCCTTCACTGATAAATCCAAAGAGGAGGTAAACATAGAGGAGTCATTAAGTTGTCTTTTCCAGGAGAGAGAAGAAATCTGCGTGACAAGTTTATTGAAGCATTTTGCAGGAATCCAGGATACCAGTCAATGTACATAGTAAGTTCTTATTAAAGGCTGCATTTCACCATAAACAGCAATTTTGGATGACAATGTTGAGCATTCGTCATCGAACATTATTGTTGTTTGCAAACACCAAGAGGGATCCATCTGCCATTATTTTTTACAATGATATAAATAAGAATATTTAAGTAGATAGAGACATTTGAGACACCAAAACGTATCAGCTTGAAGAACGTAAGGCAGAGAATCAATGTGAGGCAAAATCAAAATCTAAGCCAGAAAATACAGCATTTTTAAGTGACATTTAAGGCAAACAGTAAATAATTTGGTGAATATAGTCAATTTGGATAACAAATTTAGCATACTTATCGCTTCCTAATAAAGACATAGAAAATGTTCTGTGAAAATCGCTTTGAAGCAAAACATGAAAACACCCGCTATCCTAAGACGACTTCGCCAGGAAAAAGGGCATCCAAACCTACAGCAATTTTATGTGAATAAGCTGCCATTGTGCTGCAAAAGAGTTTTAACTCAACTATTACAGCACCCAATATGTCCTATGGAACAGGACTAGGAAAAGGAGAGGAGATGATATATCATGGAAAATACTTGTGCAAACTGGCTTCCAATGAAAGAGTGTAAAGACCTCTAGGTGCAAATCTTCTTGTGTGACCCTAAACCACTCATTTCATAATACTCCTCGAGAGCATCCTTCTGGTGTTTCAAGATCAGAATTATTTTCTTTCTTTGCTGAAGTTGGTGTTTTCTATCAGAAAACATCTTCAGAATTTCCCACTCTGACACTCTGAAGAAAAAAAAAGCTATTTTCTGGCTATGTAGCTTGTGCTCTAATCATAAAGCTTGACAGTAAAAGCAGCTGAGCACTTCCCAAGTCACTCTTCCTTGCAATCAGTGGAAATAAAGTATTGTTCATGGACCACTTTCTTGCAAAGATCAGTCAACAGATCATCAGCACGGACTTGTAAGAAAACTTGCAGATGACGAGTATAAAGAAGTTATTCTTTTATTCTGTCACTGAGGAGTACTGGGTACCTAACTGGCTTCACAAAACAGCTACTTAACTTGCCTGGGTGATGATTCAGCATTTCAAGTGATGTCCTGAAAGCAAGTTGGAGTCTGTAGATCCTTTCATAGCTTCTATTTTCCAAGAAAGCTACTGCACAGACTCCTCAAGCTTTACCTCTCCTCAAGCATATTCTCTCCCACAAGCAGGATACAGAATTCTAAATAAGACAAAGCACAGCCTACATGTACAAAAGGGGTTCTTCTACTCCTGAAAGCACAACTATGCCAAGGTGAAAGTAATACAAAAAAGGATGCTTTCAAGTCACTGAGAATGTACTCTGTGATTATGGGCTTTGGGGCCTGTTTTACAGCAGCAGTTCAAACTCCAAGCATGAGAAGGATTACAAATTTGCTTGCTACTGCAGCATATGTTTGCCAATTTACTGCACCTAGCTGTTCCATAAGACATACACTGCCACAGTATTCAAAAGCTCTCTTGATTTAGCTTAAGGCCATGTTTCTTACTTCAAAGAAGACTGCAAAAACTTCAGCTCTCAATACAATTAATAAAATATCAACTTCCGTACGTACACAAAAAAAGTAATGACTCCTGCCTGTATACGTTATTCTATTAGGTTCTAAGCCATATCCCATTATCCAGCCTGCATATTACATCTGCTGCAAGTGACAGTGGTGTTTAGACACCTAGGCAGGTTCTTACCTTACTGGAAAGTATCCTATCAACTAAATAAAACAGTATATTATAGTGAAGCAGTGAATCTTGCCTTCTGCTACTTTATCTTTTCATTGTCAGAAAAGTCAGAGTACAGTTCCCTGCAGAGAAAGAGTTACAGTCACAACTGTTTGCTATAAAGGACTCTGCTATTCCCCCACTGATAGTACAGAGCAAGAAATACTACAGAATTAAGGCCCTGAGACAAGTTACTCCCCTAATAGCAGAAAAATTGCTGTTACCTTCAAGTCTAGATGTACTTCTGTCTTCATAATCATTTTTCCTATCTTATCTTCACAGAAGCATCAACTGGCACATTCTACCTTTTGTTTCTGATTGCAGATGAGACCTGGAAGGAAGAACACTTGAGCAAGTCAACTTCTCCACAGTTCTTAAAAGAAAAAAAGGATATGACAGATGGAGATGACTTCCTGCTAACCTAAGTAAATTTTGCTCATGCCTTTGCCAAAGTAACATTGTTCTTCAATACATACCCGGAAGTACTTGGCTCAACCCGATTTTAAAAGGTTTAAAGCAGTACTATAAGCTTTACCTGGGTGTTGTTCCCAAAGCCAGTAAGACTTTTAACTGGAACTTTTCCTCAAGGTTTCATTTCTATACAGTCAAGGCAGGGATCTCATTCTTGACAGGCAGCAAAGATGCTGCCTTCAAAATACTGTTTTTCTTGGCACAAAAACTGCAATACCGAGTTTGGAACAGTAGGTTCTCAGCCACAATCAACCTCCTGTTAGCTAAGGGCAGGTAAGAATCACTTCTTAAACTTCTTTTCAGTTTTCACCTGGGAACATAGGATGTGAATTGTTTTAAAAAGTCCTTTGATCCAATTTCTAGTTGCACATGGAAGAACTTGAAGTGTTTTAATTCTGACAGCTTTTCAAAATCTGATATTCAGAATGATATTTCAAGGTAATTTCATTTTTTACCTAGAACAGACCAATAGGCAACATACAATACCCTTGTTACCTCAGTCAGGTAACTTTTCCATATAGATGCACTACTATTCCACCATCTTTCAGGGATGTCAAGGGCTCCCAGTTCATTTAATCCAATCAAAACCTTTGACTGAAATGATAAATTATTCTTTTTCTGTTTCAAAGCATGCTGCCATAGTCCATAGCAAGCATGTCCTGTGCTTACAAGAACAGCCACCATAGTGCTGTAGATAGAGTAGTGGTAAACACAGGGAAGTAAAACAAAAACAAACAAAAAAACCCAAACCTTTTTCTAAAGGCATAGTATGTATACAGCTGCATTTCTGTGCGCACCTTCCTGCCTAACAAGTTCTGAAGTTGGCTAACATAAGGAGAGAAAAGAAGCATTCTCGTCTTCTCTTGCCCCACTATCTGTTTGGTTTTTGTACTCAGCTGTATTGCACGGTTGTCTTGGGTTCAGCAGTAGCAGTCATTTTTCTCCTTCTTAGTAGCTGGTGCAGTGCTGTGTTTCTGGCTTTCAGCCTGGGAACAGCACTGATAACACCGATGTTTTCAGTTGCTGCTCAGTAATGTTTACTCTGACCAAGGACTTTCTGAGCCTCATGCTCTGCCAGGAAGGAGGGGGAGCCGGGAGGAAGCAAAGACAGAGCACCTGACCCAAACTGACTAAAGAGATATTCCATACCACAGCACATCACGCCCCGTGTATAAACTGGGGGCAGTTACCCTGAAGAGTGAGATCTCTGCTCAGTCGGGCTGAGTATCGGTCAGCGGATGGTGAGTGGTTGCATTCTCTCCCCTCGTTATTTCCCTTAACGTTATTATTATGGGTGGTAGCAGCAGTGGTTTGTGTTATACCTCAGTTACTGCACTGTTCTTATCTCAACCCGTGGGAGTTACGTTCTTTCAAATCTCTTCCCCATCCCTCCAGGAGCTGGGGGAGAGAAAGGGGGGAGGGAGTGAGAGAGGGCTGCATGGCTGAGCTGCCGACTGGGCTTAAACCACAACAGTCCCTCAAAATGAGTTGTTCAGTGCTTTCTTTTTACTTCCCACAAAGTGCTCCTGCTGTATCTATTACCCAAATTATTCTGCATCCTAAATCACACAGCCTTTTACTTCCAAGCCTGTTTTCAGCAGAGATCTTTTTCTGACACAGAACCTATTGTCAATGGCACATCTTGGGGATCAAGGGAGATGGAGAATTGCACACACAAAACCTGTACTGTTCTTGACAATACAAATCTACCATGGAGGCCATATACTGCATTTATTCTCTCACACGTTAGCTTGCAATGTTTCTGGCAATCAGCAATGCTCATGATGGTTTTAATGTAGTTCCCAGAATTTAGCATCAAGACTGCAAACCAGTAAAGGCTCAAACCTTTAAAATACTTTACTGCATTTTCCCCAGTAATCTCAACAGAAAAGCATTTGCAAGCCAAGTGCTGGGCCTCCAGCTCTTCCCTTCACATCCTGAAAGCTGGACACTTAGGCTGTATGCTTCAGGATTAATGAATTGATTAAAACTTTTAACCACTGAAAATATCCATCTGTATTCTCTTATCCTTGAAAATCTCCCTCCTGAGGCATTGAGTATGTTTGTCAGCACTTGTTCCTTCACTCTTTTTCACAAATTGCAAACACAGTGGGTATTTCTGTGTGTTTGGTTTTTTTTTTTTGGGGGGGGAGGGGTAATATAAAAGTTGTTCCGGTACAATTCTTAAGCAGGGCAAAAGGAGCTTCATTTGTAAAAGCACTCATCTAGCTTCATTAACAAAACTGTCTTTTCTGAAGAAAGAGTTCGGGGCTGCTTTCATTGCTGCAGCAATTTCATCCTGCACTGACCACAGACAGTCCCTGTACGTTTCTACTTACAACCACCATAATACAATTGAAATAGCAGCTTAGGTGTACCTCACGTGCAACTCCTTTCCCGTGCCCCCCCACTTGTAAACCGCTGCTTAATTCCTGTGACCTTTTAGCTCATTATACACTTATACACTCTCCCTTTACTCCTCATTTACTTGTTTTTAACTTTAAGAGGATGACACAAATACTGTGCAACACAGCCCTACCGCAAACCAAGGCCAACTGCTCAAACTATACCAGACCCCACAGAAACAATTCCCCCCTCCACAGCTTGAGGTCTGCCCTAGTAAAACCTGAACAAAATATTCAAGCTCCATACTGAGGCACTTCAAATGGAGCAAGAGATACTTCTAAGATGTCTGAAGGGATGTTTTCCTTTTCATTGTAGGGAGCCTGAAGAAGAGTGGAAAGACAGCAGGGAATAGGAACAGGAGAATCATAATTAGAATAGGCACAGAAAAGTGAGCAGAAGCTAGACAGGAGAGACTTTGTTGTACCTTCTGTGGGGATGAGACTGTCTTCTTTTATAACATGTTTGTACAGCACTTGCCATGGAAGTGATCAAGCTGATGATCTGCAGGCACTATTATGTATGCAGCATACGTCCCTCACTGCCAGTTCATAGGTGATGCGGTCTTGCTTCAATGCCCTTCCACAGCTTTGGCTGTTCAGATTGAGATGTTCTTTTTCTTCAGCATTGACAGAGTTCAAACAGAAAAAGACAAGGAAAACAGAGCCAGAAAGGGAAAAGACAAAAAGGTACAAAAATCTTCAATGGCCCAACTAACACCAGCTGTGGTTTATTGTGGGCATTTGACTGAGGGGAGGGGACTAATCTGTTCTCTGGTTCTCTAATCTGTTCTCTTTTGATAAGGCATTAATTTAGATGCCATGAATTTCATAAACACAGTTATACAAGTGAAGGTATTCTTCAGATTACAATCACTATGCCAATCAGTGCAATGGTATCTGAGTGAAGTCAGTCACTCCTGATGATGTGGGCTTATCCCCATTCATCTGAACTAGTATTAATGCTAACCAATAATCTCCTTATCAAAAAAGTATAGACTAAAGATTCCTGATAAATAGGGTCCCAAAAGACTTCAGAATATGTTCAGTTTGGTTTCTTCTGTACATTTACTGCCTGAATGATTTCTAGCCTGTGGAGGGATGTCAAAGGAAACCCCCTGCACTCCAGAGAGGAACCATTTTTGACTTCTAAGTAGTGCAAGCTGCTACCCTTGTAATACATTGGCTAGCTTCCCTGTAAGGTATGTATCTGTTGTTCACTTAAGTATCAGAAAGTTCTTCTTCTACTTAGAGTTTAATGGGTTTATTTTCTTCAGATGGTTCATTTAATCAATCTGACCTCCAGATCCAAGGCAGGCCAAATGCTACTGATGGAGCCACTGCTGAGAGCATGCAGACACTTCTGCTCTGCCTCCAATCTCTAACATCGCCCATTCTTTTCCTGAACAGCATCAACAGTCAAGAGCATTTTTTTTCCATGTTGAATTCACCTGCAAAAAATCAGAATCTTAGCTGTAGCAATGACAAGTAGCTGGTCCTTATTTACAACTTAGACTTGTCTTTCCCTACACAGCAGCAAAAATGAATCTCTAAGTCCATTTTCTGCTCACATTTTTATGAAATCTATTGCCAGCAAAATGGTCTAAGGAGTCATAGACAAGTTGCTTTTCAGACATTGTACTACAAAGGTCTGGATAATAGAAGGTATTTTCTTTTCCTTCCCCCTCCTCCTACCCCCAGGCTATCTCTGACCTACATAGGATTATACCTTTATTTTCCCCCATATTTCACATTTGCCTTTCAACTCTCAAGGTTTTCTATTTCTGTAGATAAACCGTCTTTCAAATATAAGCCCCTGTTTGAATGTTTTTAATCTAACAAGTCTTATCTCCTTTTTTCTTTTGTTCTGACTAAATCACAAAGCAATGAAATAATCTAATTCATGAGTCACAGCTAAATTGCAGCTTTTAAGTTTAAGGAGTGTCAAAGCAGAAGCCATGGTGAAGAACAAGCTAACAGACAAATCAAACCCACCATGAATGCACCAAAAAAGCATGGAAATTATTTTAACCATAGTCCTTGTTAATTATTTGAACAGTATCTTCCTAAACACATGCTTCGCAGCTAACAACCTTTTACCTTCAAAATATCAGACAGCAATATCACCAACATTTTGCCTTTTTCTACACATCACCTACAGAACTAAAAAAGCAAGCTGTATCACACAAGGAGCCTTCAATCCAAGGCATTAAAATCCAAGCCCACAAATAGAGGGTGATCAGAGACCATTGAAAGTCAACCACTAAACATTTAATATTGCTTCCCGGATTCCTGGGGGGTTTAGAGCAGACACAGCAACTGCTTGCCAAGGCCTCCAGTGAGTTGCACAAATGAGGGATTTATATCCATGTCATCCACTAAAAAAAAAACAAAACTTGGGCATCAAAAGATGTAGGATTAAGACAGGTGTTTCAATTCAGGGTTTATATGCAAAATGGTGAGAAAGACATAGTACAATGAGTAAATATGTAATAAAAATTACCAAAACAAGAAAACTGCACTCTTAAAAAGGTACACTTCATAACAGGGAGAAAGTACAAGACAAGGGGAAAAAGTATAAGGAAGATTAATGCCCTTAGACACTCAATATAGAAAAGATATTGTCCTCATACACATTCTTATTTATCTTCCTTCTCCTGCAGCAGTCTGTGTATTACCTCCTCACATAGAGCAGCTCCTTTCCATCGTGGAGGCAATTCATTCCTGTCCTGTCAGGCTCACTTTTTCTTTCCTAGTGCCTCAAGACACTAGTTGCTGTCAAAGCTGTAACAAAAATAACCCAAGAGATTTCTTTTGACAGCTCCTGAACTGTCGAATCATCACATCAGATATATATTTGGGGTCAGAAAGCCCAGCTTTTGTTATATGACCCCATCCAGCCAGAGCTTTCTCTAAACCCTTGTCAAAACCAAGTTTATGACCCCCAGCCAGCCAGGAGAAACACCATTTGTTCTCTCAAGCCCAGCTAACTTGGTTTTGATTATCTCCTTATTAAAGAAAAGGATTATGCTTCATAAAGCAGTCCTGGATGTTGCAGAATTACTGCTTGAAACAGAGCAATAGGAAAAACACATTTCTATTTCAATATTGGTATCCCATGCCTTATGAGTCATTATAATGATTCCCTGTTGCTTTCTGTTTCAAGCTTTAATAAATTCGGCATTTTCATAGCTCTGGACTAAGTTCACATTGAGATTAAGCATACTTCTGCAGAAAAGCACACCATATAGCGAAGGAAGACCCTTATCTGACCTATATTGTTTTATGCCAAACCCTGTTTTCCTTCCCTTGTCCTGTAAACATCCTTCTCAAATCATTTCCAATACTTCATAAGTCCTCCTTCTAAGACAAAGGAGGGGAGGGGGGAACTTACACCCACAGCAACAAACAACTCCATAACTATCAAGTACTTCAGCAGCATTTTTGACCAAAGAATCTTGTGTATTAAATTTGTCCACTTGTCCCTTTCATTTTTAAAATAGGTTTACACCTTCGTTACTGAGGTATAGAAACTTGAGACTATGATCCTGCTAATAGCTGTCTGGGCGAACAGTTCTACTCAACAGTGAAGTGATTTTCAAGGTGTAGGGGAAGGTGGTAACCCCACAACAAAACCAGAAAACCCCAAACTACAGAACATGTCTTTGTTTTCACCCACCCTTTCTCAATTATATGTTCTTTAATCCCAATTGCTCTTTCCTCACACAGACAATGACTCTGCCTACGTGGAGAAGGTAGCTTTGGATACAACAGGTATTTTTTTCCCCCTCTCTCAAATACAAGAGCTTGCTTTCACATTTGATTGGGTTTTTTTAAACAAATTAAACCCAAAAGGAAGAGGCTACACATTCCTCTGATGCCTGGATATTCATAAGTGAGTATCTATCTGCAGTGAAATCTGCTTTTGAAAACAGAACACCAGGGACCAACTCAAACCAGCATAATTGGAACCAGACTGATTTTTGGTTACCTGTTACCCAGACAATACACATGCACTTTGTAGTTTGCAAATAAAATTCACTCCAGTTGTAAAATAAATCAATATAAAAACACATACATACATAATGCTGGTTTAATATTATCACCGAGAAATCTGAACATCTCGAGAGACTTAAAAAACTCTGAGTCAAGGCCAATTCCAGCAGTTTCAGTATTCGAAATATACTAAATTTCATTCAACAAGTTCTTTCTAATAGCATTTGGCGGTGTGCCTCTCACTGTACATATGAATGCAGATGTATGGAAAAATATATACACACTAACAGTTTTGGATATTTAACTTGCAAGACAAGCATGATTTGTGTAAGACTGCAACACAATGAAAAATAAACACTCCACAGACAATGAATTACCTCACTACAACTAGTTAACAACATTTTGAGGTAAAAATGGACATATGCTTATTCAGTTTGCTGTATATTGCTCAGAATAGTGGCAAACATGTGCCTTTGTATGAGAGCTCAGGACTCCGTGTCGTCCAAAAACCTGGCATCTGTTTTTTCCAGTTAGCATTTTTCAGGCCATACTGCCTGGCACGTCCCTCATTTCAAGTTGCCAAGAGACTGGAGGAAGAATGAGACACCTTCGCACCATGTATTTTCTAAAGCAATACAAAAGAATGGCCTTGGGGAATTTACAAGTTGCTATTCCATCACACAATAGCTTTTTGTTGCATTTTACATGTTAACCAGCTTACCTCCTTCAAATCTGCTTTATGATGTTCTGGCAGTCACAAAATGCAAAATGGAATAATAAATAGTGTATGCAGTTGTTTTATTGTGTCAGTATTAATGAATGATTTTTGCAGTATATGTCAGAAAGCAAAAGTTTTTGCCCAGCAAGCTGTTTATACACACAGAGAAAGAATACTGCATTTTGAAGAGGACTCTGTTAAGGAATTCTATACATTTATGTGAGAATTCCTCTATTCCTGATGAGTTTCAAATTGGTATTAATCACAAACAGGTTTTTTGGCACTGCGAACCAGTTGCAGAGCTGCAGAGGGGGAACCATGCAGCTTCCAAATGTATTAGTGTACCGCAGCAGTTTGGCAGCCCATGACAATGCTGCTTACAGGGAGAGGCCAGAGCACTCACTACAAATGCACCACAGGCAAGGTGTGACATGAGCAGAGGAGGGTACAAAGCCTTCTTGTTTTTCTTTTTTTAATGCAAAGCTAAGCCTCAAGCCTTCCGCGCCTTTCACATCAACCCTTTCTTGCAAGCTTTCTATGCTGTACATGCATCTGCATCAGGCAATGTGATATTTCAGGATGAGTTTCTTTACAGACATCACATCTACTGACTGTAGTACCGCTCTGATTCTCCTCTTGCTTATACCTTCACTAACCATCAGCTGTGACATGAGACACACAGCGGTACTTCTGGGATTATGAACTGCATTCCAGATGTTCACTTGCAGCCCAGAAAGCCAACCATATCCTGGGCTGCATCAAAAGGAGTGTGACCAGCAGGTCGAGGGAGGTGATC
>JANRGW010050609.1:0-26185 GCA_024733675.1 Psilopsiagon aymara | reverse complement strand
TGGGTCAGGTGTCCTGTCTCTGCTTCCTCCCGGCTTCCCCTCCTCCCTGGCAGAGTGTGAGACTCAGAAAGTCCTTGGTCAGACCAAACTTTCTAAGCAGTAACCGAAAAAACTGGTGTTATCAGCACTGATCCCAGGTCAAAAGTCAAAACCACAGCACTGCACCAGCTACCAGAAGGAGAAAAATGACTGCTACTGCTGAACCCAGGAGAGTAATATATTAAAAAAACCAAAAAAAAACTCCCAAAAAAACCCAACCAAAAAAGAGAAAGTAAACAAACTCTGTTCCAAGATAGTGGAATAAGAAAACAAAAGATGGAGAGTTATGGACAAGGATTAGATATTAGGCTAGTGAAAAAGCCAAAAAAAAAAGTTGTTTTTTTGTTGTTTTTTTTTTTTTTCTCCTAGGGGTATTGCTCCACTGACTCACAACTTCCAGTGGCACAAGATGCCACAGAGTAGCTTTAGGAGCAATCAGGTAGAGTGTGGGGGCACAGAAGGACATTAAATATTTTGGTTTATGTGGTGTGGTGGGTTTTTTTGTGATTCAGTTTCTTTGTTTCCATAGAACCATATGAAACTGTTTTTCTGCTTTTCTCTGTCTTTTTTACCTGATATTTTTTGTTATGAAACATTTTCATACAATTTTGTTCAATCCTTAAAAAGCAAGGAAAAACTACTTTCTTCTAAATTTCTTGTTGAAAAATGTTATTGAAATCAAAGCATAATAGTTCCAAATTTGGTATTATTTGCTCTGAATAGAAGCAATATCAAAAGATAAAATGAGAGGCGGGGAAGAAAACTACAGATGTACACATAGATGTATCTGTTTTGTGATGCAGAAAGGAAGAAGAAAGACAGGAAAACAGAGGGGTGTAAGGAATAAATAGCTGAGACATTACAGGCATGGAAAATGGCATGGAAAGTGGGTAATTCTGTCTTTATTAAATGGGATATTTCTGTACCTCAAGTACTAACATAAGCTTAAAAATAGGTAGAAGGAATTATTAGAAACATGGAAAGTAAACACAGGGAGAGACACCAGTAAGTGAGAAAAGAGAGAACAGGTAAGAAGGGAAATGGCTGAACAGAAACATGCCAAATGCACAAAACTTGAGAAAACAGAATGAAAAATTCTTCTTTTCTATATATGAGACTATTAAGAAAGTGCAGTAAAAGCAAGTAAGCACAAACTTAAATTTGATCAAGCAGCAAACATCTTGTTTTCATAAAATTCATAATGAAATTCATATGAGAATGTTTTATTTTTGCTGGAAATGTAGTTTTAAATGGTACTTCAACCTTCATTTCCCCTCAGAAAACAAATAAAAATCAAACAAAACCAAGCAGAAAAAGTAGAAGGATTATCATAAAAAACTCAGCTCCCAAATGTATGTCTTAAAAAGAACTTAAATCACTGCCAAGTTTTCAAAGAGACATTTATGGAGTTAAAAAAAAAAAAAAATATTTAGACATCCACCAAAAAAGGGTTACAGGAAAGATTAAACCTTCATTCATAATGGAGAATCACTCATTTATTTAAACAATCTGATCTAGTGGAAGATGCCCCTGCCCATGGCAAGTGGGTTAGAACAAGATGATCTTTAAGGCTCCTTCCAACCTTGTACTGGGACAAGTACTGTTATATCTTCAGCAATGACATAGACAGTGATAGCAAGTGTGTCCTCTGCAGATTTTCAGATAATACCAAGCTGAACGGTGTGGTTGACATGCCTGAGGGATGGGTTGCCATCAAGAGGGATCTGGACACGCTTGACAATTTCATGAGGTGCAACAAGGCCAAATGCAAGGTTCTGCACCTGGGTTGAGGCAATCCCCAGTATCAATAAAGACTGGGGACTGAAGAGATTGAGAGCAGCCCTGCCAAGAAGAGCTTGGGAGTACTGGTGGATTAAAAGCTGGATATAAGCTGCTATAGTGCACTTGCAGCCCAGAAAGTCAACTGTATCTTGGGTTGTATCACAAGAAGCATGGCCAGTAAGTCCTGGGAGATGATTCTCCCATCTACTCTGCTGTCATGAGACCCCACCTAGAGTAGTGAGTCCAGCCTGGAATCCTCAGGAAAGACATGACCTGGAGTGGGTCCAGAAGAGGGCCATGAAGATGGCAGAGGGCTGAAGCTTTTCTCCTATGAAGACAGGGTGAGACAGTTGTGGTTGTTCAGACTGGAGAAGAAACAGTTTGTGTAAGGAGGAGAATTTTCTACAGTTCAGAAGGATGTAATTAAAAATGTATTCGTTATTAGCAGAATTTCAGGAGAGGATAAATGTATTTCAATGAAAAATACTCCCTGAGCTAATGCTATTTTCTCCAGCCAACTCCTTCTTTTCCCCTAAAGAAAAAACAACAAACTAATGAAACAAACAAAAACCCAAACCAACTATCTTTATTGTAACCAAGCCTATCAAAAATGTTCAGAAAATAGTCTAGGACAAACTGAGTTAAAGATAGCTGATAGCTCATAAAATATATGAATCTAGTTCATGAAGTTTGAAGGCCAGTTTTAAATTGAACCAATATGTCTTTTCCACATTTTGTCACTTTCCTGGCTCCCTCTACATTTCCTTAAGGTCTTCTCAAGCATCAGGTCTTCTAAATACCTTTGCATGATTTGACAAATTTTGCTGCTTCAGAGTCTGGCTGCAGTTGCAGATCACTGAAATGAACACAGAGCATTTTTGGTAGCGTGAATTAGGTGGGGGTTCAAAGCCCTGCCACTTTGTCAGGATAAGCATATAGGATAAGCATATAGGATAAGCCCCTCAGAAAACACAGCATCGCCTTGTAGAGAAGGAACATTTCCCACTGTCAACAGGCCCCCTGATAATTGTTTTGATATATTTTATCACAGATTTAATAAGTCAGCGAATCTTGCCCTACATCCGGTGTATCCCTTTCCCTCCCTGGTTTTCTAAGGCTGCTATGGGGAAAAAAGAAATCAAGAATGTCGGGCAAAACTGAACTGACCTAATGAACATATGTCTGAGTTAATGAACATTTCCATGGACTCTGTCAGTGCATTTCCTAAGGCAATTGTAGGCACTGAGTGCCTGTCATTTTCTGAGCTGAAAACTTGTTCAGCGGGCTTTCCTCAGCAGTAAGTCACTTCAGTTAATGCTGCTATTAATAACTGCATTTAAAAGAGCTTTAATTTTGCTAGGGGTTTGAGCTTTTGTTAGGGGCAGAAGGCTGCGCTGACTGATTACTTAGATCCATACCTGCATGCTGCTAAGCAAAAGAGAGTGGTCTCGATTTCCTTCCTATTTCATTTATTTCTTTAAATCTCCTAGAGACACGCAGCTGAAAGGAAAGAAGTTGGGAGAATAAATGCATCTTAGGGTCTTATGTTAGAAACAGGTTTCCTTATACTGAAGAACCGTCTGACTCATTTCTTCTGTGTCTCAGTGAGGTCTTATTTCTATTCTAGAATTGGCTGTGCAGCTTCATGAAATATCTATCCACTTGCTCCTTGAATAACTTCACAAGGTGGGTTTTTTTGTGTTTGAGTACAGAAGAGGGTACAGGGTCCACTAAGGTGTCAGCAAGCAAGTCTATCTGGTAGTATCTGGGGTATTTTTGCAACATGATGTGCTAGCTTTGATATCCTTTATGTAAGCAAAAGGACGGCTTGCTTCATAAAGGTGGCCACAGTGGTATGTGGCTATTTTAATTACACTGTAAGTGATTTTAATTAAGCTCTATGGCATTCTTATGACAGCAGACTTCATTCATTCTTCAGGACTATATGAGCACAGCCAGCCTGAAAATGCACACATAGGGTATTCACAAATCCTCAGGGAATGATGAGTCAACTCTACCGCCTTCTACTTCTTTGCTCAGATAATGGCATGTTCTTTTGCAGCAGCAGGCACTTCTTTCTGTTGTTTGTTTTTCTGTTTTTGCTTTTAACTAAACTACAAGGAATGAGCTACAATTTTTCCATCAACAAAAGGACAATATATCATTTACGTGCCAACTAATGTAATGTGACTGATTGATAGAGTGGTGGAAAAAAAAAATTGCAATTAATTAGAGATAAATGCAAAATGATGCACAGACAGGAAAAAAAAATCCTAATTTGACATAAAACATGAAATGCTATAAACTAAAGTTCTTACCCAGTGATAAGGTTGTAACTGACAGCTCTGTGAAAGTGACAGCTAAGTGCCCTAACAATCAATAAGCAAAAAGTGTTAGAAATTTTTATGAAAAGAGGAAAAATATCTGAAGATATCTTCACTTTTTTGTACAAAGTGACAGTACACAGTCCTTCAAAACTATTTGTAGATTGAGTCACAACAGTCATGTCTGTAGAAGGATGTTGCGTCTCCCTCAAAAGTGATATAGAACAGTTCTGAAACAACCAACATGAAGAGTTTCCATAGAAGAAACAACAAAAGTGAAGATCCTTCTTTACAGAAAAGAGATGCTAAGATTGATATGATACAGGTCTATAAAGCTATAAGCATAGAGAAGATAAATAGGTAATGCTTGTTTATTATCTTTCCTGTCACGAGTTAGAGGCATCTTTTTAAACACATGGGTGTCATAGTTCATATAGCTTCAAAAGGCAGAAGGACAAATATTTGGAACAAAAATTCACCTAACCCTAAAAAAGTACAAAATCATTCTATCTAGCCCTGGAACAGAAACTGCATATTTGCTGTCAGATATCCTGGGGAACTGCATGCCTGATTTATCCCTTTCTCTGGGCATGTGTTCCTGTCCACTGTCATAAACAGATTATTCAGATACATGCACAGTTAGTCTGACATGCTGTAGGATTGCTTCAATGAAAATGAAAGGGATGTACATTTTTCTGTAAACTATCTAGTCCAAGTTGTGAGCTTTTACTATTTTCTCTTTCTTCCTTTTAAGATCTCACTGAATTAATTGTAATGAATAACACATATAACATAAAATACACATATAATCATATCTCAAATAATCTTAAAAAAGGCACATTTTTCTTGTAAATATGAGAGGTTGCATTTCTTCTGTCCCATATTGTTCTCCTTTTTGAAACTTTGAAAGATAATTCTCTTCCAAGACACAGCTTGCGCTGTCCAGCCCTTCAGCCACTGTGAGGCACTGGGAGTGGTGTTACCCTGCAATGCTGTACTTGTGACTTGAGAGAAGTGCTGGTAATTGGCAACCCTTATGTGCATAAGACTGACCCACATCCAAGAGCATCACCATGTAGAGCTGTTGCAGCTTCAGGCTGTTTGCGCAATGGGCTTCAAGTAGTCCCGACATACTCCTCACAAACCTTCACATAATGCTTAGTAAGCACTCATTTTCGAGCATTTGGCATGTTGTGTCACAAACTAGACTGAATACTCACTTCTTTTCGTTTACTGGATTGATCCAGTGGACACAACAGAACTGAGACACAAGAAAGGAAAGTGCTCTTTTACCGGTAGCAGGTGAGCCCAGCTGAGTACTCATGCAGAACTGCCCAGATGTTACTCATATTTGCTAATTCTATTTCTAAAGAAAAAGACAGAAATTTACCCTCTGTACCCAAGTCAGACCAAACACCTTGGGTGACTCAAAAAGAAAATCATATTTTCGCATAAACTGATCGCAAGAACTGAACCTAGTTTTTAGCAAAGAAGATTTGAAGAAAACAAACCTCCTCTTGCTTTCCCTTGTTTCTTTGCTACAGAGGTAATTCATGATCATCAATTAGCACAGAAAAAAATTTCTCAGAGGATTTTGGATTAAGCATAGAGAAATGTTACAGGTAAAGTCAATTTATTGTGATGTGCATTTAGCTCAGTTTGCTGTCTTTGCACAGACAACCAGGACACTTTCAGGTAGTAGGTGCAAAAAAGAAATTATGATTATGCTGACTGTAGTTCTTGCTATTGCTTTGTCTCTTTAGAGGTCTGGAAATGTGATTTATTTTTTGTCTCATGTCAATACTGATCATCACAGACAGGTATCCCCTTCAGAAAAGCCACCCTTCAGCTGCCACTAATCACTCTCCTCATTGGAAAAGTCAGCACAAAGGCTGAAGATTGAATGGAAATGAAGCCCCAGCATCTGCCTGGTCACTCTTGGTCAGGGTTGAGGTATTTGGAAAGATTATTACCTCAGCTGCATGGTACTTGTTTTGTGGATAAATTGAGGATTTCAATCTTCCTGGCTGTCAATCCAAAAACTTTTATGGGCATGATGTCTTTTGAAAATTAAAAGGAAGGAAGAAAGAAAACAAGGAGAAAAAAAGCAAGAAAAAGTATGTATTGACTGTGTTTCCAGCAGCAGTAAAACTATTCTAGGTGTATATCTCTGTCATGATCTATTTGCTTTCAAACAACAGAATAGTGGGAATACACTCTATGAAATACTGTAAATTGTTACAATTTCAGCTTTGCATCTTCAAATGCTATGCAATTTTCTCCATTGTGTCTGACATTGAAACTCAGTATGCATACTTGTTAAAGAAATATGTTTTGACTCACACTGGAAAAAGCTGGGAAAATAAGCACAAATGTGAAAATGGTATGTATGCATATTTGAAAGAACGTATTATTTCCCTTTTGAAGTCATTAATGTCGATTATTGCAATGATAATATTGCTCAGTTTTTATTACACCATTCCTTATAAAACATATATGAGTTCAAAATAAAATTACCATAAGAAAAAAGTAAGAAATTGCATGTATATGGACAGTTTAACCCTGTCTGTCAAAATAAAAAGAAGAAAAAAGTAGTGAAAGTAGACTTAAGTATTCTTTTATATATGTTGTGAGAATTCAAAACACAGTATTGTGCAGTACTAAAGTGCAGACAACTAATATAAAGTCTCAAGTCTTATCTCAAAATGAAATGAAAGCAAACCAGTCAAATGCTGGGAGAAAAGTTAAGGGAAGAGGAAACCACCTTCTTGTTCTCTATAGACTTTGAAATTTAAACAGTTTTTTATTAAAAAATACATGAAAAAAATCAAGTATGGAAGCAATTATTGTAATGCTATGACAGTGACTCAATCTAAGTAAAATTAGATACTTTTTTTGAATCCTAAACTGGTCATTAGCAAAGTACCTAAATCATGAGTTCATGAGCAAGAAACATCAATAAAAGACAAGAAAGTTTGATGTTGAAAAGCTGATGTTGCCTGCAGTACTTAGACCTAGCAGCACAGTACCTTCTGCAAAAATAGACCTGATAACAGTAAAATTATGAAGAGAAATTAAAAGCTTTCATCAAACAAATGAGCCACTTGAGGAGAAAAAAAGTATAATTCAGTGTTTAAAACAAAATACATTCTTTAAATTTTTAACAAGCTCATATATTTTCTGTAATCAATATGCCTAACAGGGGAGGTTTTATTGGTTTGTAGCAAACCTGTGGTTTTATAAGAAGTAACAAGATACTTGGATTAACCACCATTTTGAAAGATATGTTGTAATTGTCACTGTCTTTTTTAGACCTTATAGAAAATATTCCTACTATCAGCTACAAAACTTCAGCAGTAATGAAAAATAGGTTAATATTTGAGACTGTTCTGTATACCTCATGTTTTGTCTCCCTGAATCCTCATTTATGTTCTGATTTTCCAGGCAGATGGCAAAGCAATAAATACCAATTTTTATATTGAATAGATCTTAGCTGTCACATTGTATAGGTACCTCTGTGTTACCAGTCATCATTTGGAAGTTTTCACCTGACAGAAGACATAAAATAACCGTCTTTTTTCCTCTATCACCTCTTTCATGACTCATAAACAAAGAACTTTCAGACTGTATTAAATCTATCAATATTCTTGCTAGTTAGTGGTCAGAATTCAGGTCAAATTTTACAGAGAAACTGTCCTGTTTTCGGTTGTGACAGAATTAATTTTCTTCCCAGAAGCTGGTGCAGCGCTGTTTTGTCTTTAGTCTGAGAACAATGTTGATAACATGCCAATGTTTTAGTGTTTGCTCAGTAGCACTTACCTTGATCAAGAACTTTTCAGTCGCTCATGCTGTGCCAGGGAGAAGCAGCTGGGAGGAAGCAGTGACAGGACACCTTACCCAAACTAACCACAGGGGTATTCGATACCACAGCACATCATGCCCAATACATAAAGTGGGGAGAGTTACTTGGAAGGGCAGATTGCTGCCTGGGTCAGGCTGGGTGTCAGTCAGCAAGTGGTGAGCAATTGTATTGTGCATCAATTCTTGGGTTTGGGGGGTAATAGGGTTACTTCATTCTCTCTTTCTCTCTCTCTTTCTCTCTCTCTCTCTTTCTCTCCTTATTTCTATTTATCATCATTATTATTATTTATTATTATTGCTGTTGCTGTATTTTATTTTTCATTTATCTCAATTTTTAAACTGTTCTTATCTCAACCCTCAGGTATTTACTTTTTGAAAGATTCTCCTCCCACCTCGGGGTGGGGGAAGGAAGTGAGAGGCTACATGGTATTTATTTGCTGGCTGGGTTTAAACCACAATAAAAACATGAGTGAATTCAAGTGTTTTGCAAGAGTCAAAAGGATTGCAAAATTAGAAGAATTATTGGAAATACATGCAGTCTTCTATTCCAAAGTTTAAAGTGTATTTTAAATAATAAGAAATTGAAGAATATGATACTTTTCTCAAGAAACTGGTAATACACTAATCAAGCCTCAAATCTAAATCAATGTGCTCTCTTCTAATGGGCACAAAACTCTTCCAGTTGTCATGGACAGGCCCCATGGGCTTAGGTACTTCTGGTTTGTTTAAGTGATCCCTAAATTACTTCTCCTCCAGCAGGGTAAGTCTGCCTTGTTCCAGCCTTTCTGTCTGGTCTCAGAAATCTAGGGTTCCTGAAGACTGGTTTTCCTGGTAAAGACTGAGGCAAACAATGTAGTGAGTGGCTTTTGTCAGAGTCACCCTACCCAAATCAGCAGCGGATCCACATTTTCACATCATCTTCTGGCCATTTATTTCCTTAGAAAATCCTTTCTTGTTGCCCTTCACATCCCTTGTGTCCTGGTTTACGCCCAGCTCGTAACTCAGCACCACACAGCTGTTTGCTTGCTCCCTCCCTTCCTGATGGCCTCAGGTGTCATGGGCCCACCAAGCTCAAAATAATTCACCCTCCCCTTCAGCAGTTTCTGCAACTTGTCCCTGGGGACTCCATACAGCTGCCTTCCTTCTCTGATGCTTCCAAAGTGCTGGAGAAGCCCAGTAGACTTGATATTCGCCCATACTGCCCCACATACCCTGCCACTCATGACTGTCCAGTCTCAGGGAAAATCTCTTGGTCCTTCTATATCGTCGTTTAATCCTAGACAAGATCCAACCATGACTTGACTTTTGATATCAGACGAAATAGTCATAGATAAAACATACTCTCTACGCGTGTCAACATGCTAATCCCTATCACAACCAGCAGGCAGGTCTCCAGGTTACCCAAAGGCCATTCCAAACCTTCAGGACTCTCAAATGATGCTGTACTTGTCATTAGGGTGTGTGGGAATGTCTTCCTCATAGGCTGACCACCCAAGGAGGGGAAAAAAATGTGTAATTGCTATACCCTTCTATTATATACCTCCCAAAGTATAGAGGCGGTGACCACACTGGGAACACAAGCCAGATCAGTTTCATGATCAATGTTTCTATTGTATTACAAGTCATTCCCATAAGGTACAACAAAACAAGAGCCTTAGCCCAAGGCCCCCAGCCAATAAACACTAAGACAACAAATACCAGATGCAAGTAAGGTATGACATGCTGAAACTGTGAGATCAAGAGCAACAACTTTGAGAGCCAATAAATCAGCATTGTGACAAGCGACTATTAATCCAAAACAATGATTGCTTATCCCAAATACGATTAGACACACTCAGGTCAGATCTGTCATTACCTCAACCCTTCGTGCCCCATGTTGGGAACCAAAAAGAACCGTTGTGTTTTAAGTCTAGCTGGCAACCCAGAAACCATGCAGCTGTTCTCTCATTCACTCCCTTCCTCCCCTGTCTCGCAGAGGGACAGGGAGGAGAATTGAAAGAATGTAAAACTCACATGGGTTGAGATAAGAACAGTCCAGTAACCAAGGTAGAACATAAACCACTACTGCTACCACCAATAATAATAATGACAAGGGAAATAACAAGGGAAGAGAATACAAGCACTCACCACCCACTGAATGACACCCAGCCCAACCCGAGCAGTGATCTAACCCTTCCGGGTAGCTGTCTCCAGTTTACAGACTGGGCATGACATGCTGTGGTAGGGAATACCTCTTTGGCTAGTCAGACTAAATATTACTGAGCAGCAAGTAAAAACATCAGTGTTATCAGCACTGTTCCTAGGCTGAAAGTCAAAACCACAGTGCTGCACCAGCTACTAAGAAGGAGAAACATGGCTGCAGCTGCTGAACCCAGGACACCTTGCCAGATTTAACCCCAGGTCAGTCTTTTCTAACCCTATCCCTGCAAGACTGGACAGCAACTCTAGCCTCCTCCTGGTTGACCTGCCTCCTTCTGCACTAATCAGTGATATAATTCAGTTTCCCACCTAGTACAATTAAACAAAAGAAAACTGGATTATTATGACAGAAGCTCTGAAAAGTGTGTCTTATTAACTTACTTTGTCATATTTGCCTTACATTGAAGAAGCATGAAATATCTGTATTGCCCCAGAGGAAGAAGAAATCTTTTTCTGAGCAGAACAACAGACACAAATTGTCACGATTATATCATACAGTTCAGTGCTTAAAGAACAGCAGGTCAATTCTCTAAATTATTTTAGCTGAACATTCCTTCCTATGCTCTGTTTATCCAGTGGTGAAGCATAGCATTTACTTGTAATCTTCAGCTGGTGTAAATTAAGGCAGTTACTCTGAAATCAGTGATTCAATTACTTCAATAAAGCTGTATTGTTCAATGTGAGGATCTACTAAAGATACTACATACTTTCAATGTTTTTAACACTACAATGAAATAATTTTTGCAACTCAGTTTAAGAAACTGTATAGGGGAAACCAGCTTGATGAAACACAGCTGCTTATTTATTTATTTATTTTAATTAGTATTATCTGTTAGAATAATTATCTTAATTAATGCCCCTAACTCTAAGCTGAAATAACTACACGTATGTAAAAGCCATTTAGGACATGCTCAAACACATGACAGCATATTGCAATTTTAACTTGCAAACACCTTGATTCTAGAAGCAATTATACACTTATTTGATTTATGTATATATACATGTGCACAAGTCCATTTGTAAACTGTTTGATTCTGAATGCAGTTAGATATGTATTTAATTATAGGAATTTGAATATAAAGCCTGGAATATAAGTGGATAACCCTAAAATTTTAAATTCTGCTCTCAATTTTTCAAAAGACAATCATAACAGAGCTTACTAGAGTTTACTGGATTCACTAGACAAGATATAGGATACATAGACTAACTGATAGAACTATACACTTAGTCTATGGATACTGTTGCCTGAATTTGTCATCTGTTGTACAGCATTACTGAAGGATTGAAATCACTAAAGCTAGTACTAAAATGTAAAATTCAGCTCTACGTCTCTGGGTCTGGCTTCATCCATGCATTGAATGGAACATGAATTTTGAGTAGTTGAACTTATGAGAGATTTTTTTTTCTCTCAGTTGTAACTCAATCAGAAGATTAAATGACTCTTTACATTTACAAAGAAAACACCATGATCTAGATTTCTCCTCAAAAGTTATGTCCTGCTGTGTTACCTGAGTCTTTCAATAGTATGCACAACAAAGCACATACCAATAGCAAGACGCAGTGACTTGATGTAAAAATAGAATTTGGACTCATATCTGAATTATTTTGGTTTTACAAGTTTAATTGTGGCTGCTATAGCCTTTGGAAATGCTTTTGGGATAGCTGCATTTCATGAATTTGTCACATTCTGGTTTCAATTACAGTGCTATCCTGTTGCCATAATTTCCCAGATGCTACTGGAATTTACATTAATATTAGTTTAGTAAGAATTAGTGCCACAGCTATTCTGGAAGTGCATTCTAAAATCCATCATGCCTGTCAGCTATTTGTGTCTTTGAAGGCTTATATTTTTAACACAATAAACACTAAAGCATGTATTTATACAGACATATTTTGTACATATGCTTTTTTTTTAAAATTCTTAAATTATAGAAGCTTGTTCAGGCATTTGCAGATTATTGACTGCTGCTATTTCTCTTTTCTTTAGCTCTCATGGAATTACAAAATGAATTTTAAGAATAAATGGCTATCATGATGAAAAGAACCTACTGCAGGCTTTTCATTAAAATGATTTGCCATGAGAGAGAAGTCAGCAGAAAATAATGTGACGAAAAACAGTTCTTTACTCACAAGACAAGGACTCCACTACTTCTTGATGTTATTTACTGTTACACCAATGATTAAAAACATTTCTTTCAGATCCATATATTTAACTATTTATTTTGGGGCATCTATTTTAAAAACACATCCCCAATAAAGATGTGCAAATATCTCTGAAAATATGAAAAGGCAGAGGCTTTGTGGTGCACACTAAAACAGAAGGCCAGTTTGTGAAAGATAGTGTTCCCACACAGAACAAGACAAAATTGCTGCTCTGAGATAGTAATCTATGCACAAGACTGGGAAAATGGGAAAAAATCTTTTATAACCTAAACTTTTAGAATTTTCAATGTGAAAAAAAATACCTCCAAAAAGCTGCACGATACCTCATTTCTGTATGAAACTCTCTAGCATTTACAAATGAAGAAAAAGGTTGTAAGATTTAATTTTTGAGATTCCCCAAGTGGCTCATCAAGCTGCTTAAATCCTTTTTTAAAGCACTTGTTAATAGGCCATCATTCCATGGATGTTCTTCAGAAAGAATTGGTTAGATATTTGTTGTTAGTTATTTTTTTGCTGAAACAACAGATAAGCCAATTAGTTAAAGGTTCATTGGAATCTATAGCCAGTGAATGCACCTTTAGGTGACAACAGAAATTTATCAGGATACAACCTGACCATGCAACTGAGATATCAGTTTTCATACTGATCTAAACAGTACTTCCTATGGGCATCTTTTTATTGTGTCTGTTTTCTGCAATTCCTGTTTCCACATGACCAGATAAAAGCTATGGCCTTTCTAGGCTCTCAGCATCATACAGTTTAAAATAAAAAAATTAAATGCATGCAAGCAGTTGAGACCTTCTATGCCTCCATTTTCACAGTCATCTATAGTGTAGGAAAAGGAACAGCTCAATTTCCATTTTTCTGGACATGCTTTTTCGGAAATAAGTCCTGGCAGTTTGACAACAGTGGCAGGCCAGTTCTTGACATCACTGGTTTACATTTCCAGCTCCTTGAAACAGATTGAAATGTAAGCACCACATGTCCAATCATGTAGTCTTTAAGGGTTATTTAAATGAATCCTTTGAGTAAGATGGTATTTGTGATGACTACATATTCGTTTGGACACAGATGTAATCAGGGTCCTAAAAATGCAGTCTACTTATATACTCGAATCAGAAGGGCTGAGCACAGAGAATTTTTTTTTTTTTCAACTACAGTAGTCTGAGCAATATTCAGAAATATTCATTTTCTGAAGAAAAAGAAACTTGTAAAAAAAAAATTATTTTTTATTCAAAGCTGCATAAGTTTACAAACATTTATCTTCTTCTTGATTTTACATAAAAATAAGATAAAGAAGTGGATCGTGAGAGTGCTTGCAGATGATGTCTTCTGAAATTTCTTCCTCAGCTATAAATTAAAAAGCTTTGCATGATCATCATCAGGAAAAAATTATTTAAAAAATTATTTAAAAAATAAAAAGGCAATATTCAAGAATAATAAACACAGAAAGATTTATAAAATATATTTTATTTAAACTGAAAGAATGCTTTTATCCAGAAATGCATTCAAACTGCTTAAAGGTCCTATTTCTCACCATCTATTGCATTATTCATCAAACAATTAGAGCATATCTTCATTTTGTATGCATATCAAACTGTGAATCCTTCTTTTCTTTCAGCTTTACTTCACCTTTTTTTGCTGGAGTACATGGTCCTGAAGGTTTTTCACATAAGCATTTTCTTTATAAAATATGTCTTTATCGAATTAGCCTCAAGAAATTAATTTAAACAGATTAAAATTTAAGATGGACATATTTTAAATATTTTTTACATGTCCAAAGCATGCTCTGATTCCAGATAGATTTTCCAAGGAAAATCTATTGTTTAACATTTAGGAGCCACATTAGACTGTAAAGCTCAACAATCATATAAAACACACAATCATATAAAACACAGAATACACAACTAAGAAAAAGTAGTGGTACTGTAGCATTCTTTTTTCATGTTGTGAGAATGTGAATAGTTAGCTGGAGAATCTCTTAGACAGCCACTATTTCCTATAGATTAATGAAGTTTCATTTTGGCATCAAAATCATCAAAGCTCCAGGACAAAGCAGTAGGGCTCCAGGAATGCTGTATTATGGATATTCAAAATCACAGCTTTTGAGTGATTGCATACTGAGAAAAACATTTAAATCATTTTGGTGTTTTTCAAAACCTTGATCAGAATCTCTAAGGTATTTGTAGTAACAGTACTAGTTTCTTTAATGGGTTTTAAATTCAGCCTTAGGGGCTGACATTTGAAGGTCTTTTCTTCTTCCTGCTCTGCCAGACTATCCTAAGGGACTGATGTGTATTACATGGATTGTTTTCTGAGCGTGATACCCAGGCCTCTGATTTAGCTAGGTGCTTAGATTTTTTGTCCTCTGATGTTTTAGTCACAAGATGAATTCTTGAGGAATAGTTGTCTGTCACAGCTGTTATTGTACTAGAGGCACCAGTTCTAAGGATATCTTCATGCTTCCACAACCCCTCATCTCTACAAGCAGTGCAGGCAGATGGCACATGAATGGCACAGTGGTATTAACGCTCCCTGGCTCCTCAGCTCTGCAACTCACAGGTGATTAACAAGCCAGAACTGGTATCAGAACTTGTGTCAGTGCTCTGGAGCATGGTGGCCCCACTTCTGAGTCTGTTCATGGTCCAAGTCATTCAGGTTCAGCTTCAGAGCCACAGATGAGAGCTTTTCTGATATGCAGCTTCTTCTAACATGGTATCATCAGTGACAACTTTATCAGTCCTAAGGCAGAATATAAGGTTTCGGTGCCTACATCTTAAAAGAGTTGTCATATTCTTTTGGGGTTTCTTCTGTGTTTATTTCCAATAATTGTCTTCATTGTTGAATTTAAAGTCAGTGGCCATTTTATTGAGATACTGAGGTATTCTGAGATTTCCTGGAAATGATGCAAACAGGTAAGGCATATCTTTCAATTTTATCACTGAAACCATAAATTAGAAAAAACCTCTTACAATACCCTTTCCATTTTCCTGTATATTAGAAAGTGGAAATTGTTTAAGACCTTCATACATTTTTCTAATAGATCTCTGAGGTTTCTTTGCCTTGACTGGGCAGTCTTCACTATCCACCTGTCAATCATCATAAAAGTAGAATAATTTGTGTTGGAAGGGACCTCAAGGCCATCTAGCTCCAAGTTCCCTGCCATAGGCCACTAGACCTTCCACTAGACCAGCTTGCAGAAAGCCCCACCCAATGTGGCTTTGAAGGATTCCAGGGGTGCTCACCACTTTTCTGGGCAACCTGTTCCAGTGTCTCACCATCCTCTCAGTAAAGTACTTCTTCCTAATATCTAATCTAAATCTCTGTTTAGCTTAAAGCCATTCTCCCTTGTCCTGTCACTACAAGCCCTTGTATAAAGTCCCTCTCCAGCATCCTTGTAGGCCCCCTTTGGGTGCTGGAAGGCTGCTCAAAGGTCTCCCCTGAGCCTTCTCTTCTCCAAGCTGAACAACCCGAAATCTCTTAGCCTGTCTTCTTAGAAGAGGTGCTCCAGCCATCCAATCAGCTTCATGGCCCTCCTCTGGATTCACCCAAGCAGGTCATGTTCCTCCTCTGTTGGCACCCCAGCTGAAAACAGTACTCAAGGTGGAGTGTCACCATAAATGTTAAAGAAATTGTGCTTAAGGAATCTAACAGATTGATATCGGGAAGGAAGTAACTTGTAAGAAAAGAATTCAGGCATTTAAAGAAGAAACAATTAAACAGCTGGTAGAAAGGGTGAAATAGCACTAAAATCTTTTGTACTGTGCTATTTACTCACATTCTAACTGGTGAAACAAAAGCTTAAAAACCAGTAAACAGTCTTTTTCCCCAACAATTCAGGTAAGATTCGAAAGATCCATATATTCCCAACATTTGTGGTCACATAGTTTTATTTTTCTTTCCCAAAAAGCTCAACAATTGGAGGCTATATTTATCCATTGTAGAATTAAGTAAACTAATTTTTAAAACCATTTGTAAAAGTAGGGCTAGATAAAGACAGATATTGCTTGGAATTACTTTAAGAGAAATGAGGTTTGCCTTTAAATCTGACAAATATTTCTCCTGATTAAGCACACTGAACTTTTTCTGCCAACAATCTGTTTGAAAGTACTTGAATCAAAGACATGATCATTTACTTGCCATATCATATTTAGATCAAATGAAAACTGAGGTTGAGCTGTGCTTGAAACTTGTAATTTATTATTTGAATTCTCTGAGCATTGATAGTCAAAGAACTAGAACTCTGCCCTTCTTTTGACTGGGTTATAAAAATGATAGGGATGTACATTTCCAGGATTTTTTTGTATTTTGAGTTATAAAAGGTGAATTAAAAATATTAAAAATTGCAAGTGATAGGTACATTAACATAATACTATACTTTCCAGTGGCTTTATGAGCTGTTTTAGAAAATATACTGAGCAGATAGATCAAAATTTTTGGGGGAAATCTCCTTTCCCTCTTTTCTAGACATCTAGAGCTACATTTCTGTGTTGGTTTTGTAAATACGTAAATTATTCTTTGGCAAATTAAAAAAAAATAAAGAAAGAAATTTCTCTGAATTCGAACTGAGATCCAAGTAATCTACTCCTCTTGAAAGTAATAGGAGTTCTGCATTTTATCTAACTGGAGATTAAAGATGAGACTCATGGTGAAATCAGTTTATTAGAGATACAGACTTTACTGGATTATTTTCTTATTGTTCTGTGATTTGTTGCATTTATTTGTCTTTGCCTTTGCCTTCCCACCTCCAGCTCCTACCCAGACTTTCGGAATCAAACTTAGCAATGCATATCAACTACAGAGAGTGTGAACTGGCAAGCTACAAATGTTAGGGCAAATAAGGAAAAGCAGCTAGTTGGATAAAGACCTCCATCACATGCCACATTTCATGAGCCACTCAGTCTGGAAGCTATAGAATGTAACTGATCAACTCTGTGAACTTAGGCATTTAAATCAGAATATATGTTTATATGCAAGAATCACAGACAATAGTTAAAATCTCTGCGATAAGGACGAATAATACAAAATTAAATAAATGCTGTTAATAGTATATGATGAGTGATAAACAATCATGAAAAAAAAAATCCTGATATTCAGAGGTCTATGTTTGAATAATTGAAGTCGTCACCACCTGTTTTGTACAAATTTCTAAATGAAGAAACTGAAAGATAAGAAGCTTTATCTCAAGTACCTCAAAATTAAAGCTATTTTAGAAAGAGATCAAAACATTCATTGTAAGCTTATATTTTATTTCAGCTCTAATTTTTTTTACCTCTTCATGTTATTTCTATTTAAGATCAACTTAAGAAAACAATGAACCTGTGAAGAGGCAATGTACATGGAAGACATACATTATGTGGTCACATTACCTTTTCAATAAACTGACTTTTGAATTGTACAAGTGCTCTGCAGTAGGGAATAGGAACAAGAAAACTGAGGGTTTAATAGAAAAATTCAACTTTACATTCTTACGTCTTTACAATGCTTGGCTTATTTAGTTTCAATTTTGAGTTTTTTCTTTTTAATTTTCTGTTTATGCACAGTGTGTCATATGCAAATCAAGTTTTTTTAGTATTTTGCTCTAACACGAAAAAAGTGAAACATTACTCACGTAACTCCAGGGGAGACTTGAGGTCGATCCCTAGGCTTTTGGAGTTGGAGATCTAGAGGATCTGAGGCCAGCTATACCCCAAGTGAAAAAGAGATACTGGCAGCCTATGAAGGGGTTCGAGCTGCTTCAGAAGTGATTGGCACTGAAGCACAGCTCCTCTTGCCACCCCGGCTGCCCGTGCTGAGCTGTATGTTCAAAGGCAGGGTCTCTTCTACACATCATGCAGCTGATGCTACATGGAGTAAGTGGGCTGCAGTAATTACACAAGTTTGAACAGGGAATCCCAGTCATCCAGGAATTCTAGAAGGCATCATGGACTGGCCAGAGGGCAAAGGTTTTGGAATGTCACCAGAAGAGGAGGTGCTGCGTGTGAAGAGGCACCACCACATAATGAACTGTCAGAAAATGAAAAGCAGTATGCCTTGTTTCCTGACGGGTCCTGCTTTATTGTGGGAAAGCATCGTAGATGGAAAGCAGCTGTAAGGAGTCCTCAATGACAAGTTGCAGAAACTGCTTGAAGGAGAGGGAGAATTGAGTAATTTTGCTGACGTGAAAGCCATCCAGCTGGCCTTGGACATTGCTGAACAAGAATTGTAGTGGTTTAAGCCCAGCCAGCAACCCAGAAACCACTCAGCCATTCACTTACTCTCCCCTTCCTCCCCCTGCTCCTGGAGGGATAGGGAGGAGGATAGAAAGAATATAACTCCCATGGGTTGAGATAAGAACAGTCCAGTAACTAAGGTATAACACAAACCACTGTTGCTACCACCAATAATAATAATGACAAGGGAAGAGAATACAAGCACTTACCACTCACTGAATGACACCCAGCACAACCTGAGCAGTGATCTAACCCTTCTGGGTAACTGCCCTCAGTTTATATACTGGGCATGATATGCTGTGGTATGGAATACCTCTTTGGTCAGTTTGGGTCAAGTGTCCTGTCTCTACTGCCTCCCAACTTCTCCTCCTCCCTGGCAGAGCATGAGACTCAGAAAGTCCTTGGTCAGAGTAAACATTACTGAGCAGCAACTAAAAACATCGGAGTTATCAGTGCTGTTCCCAGGCTGAAAGTCAAAACCACAGCACTGCACCAGCTACTAAGGAGAATAAACGACTGCTACTGGTGAACCCAGGACAAATAATCTGATAGATTTCTTTTAATCAAGAGAAATTTCACCAGCCCTATAGAAATGCATATGCATGTTATTCTACCTATATGTAAAAATGTTTTATTAAAATTGACTCTCTCAACACTTTTTCCTACAAAGAATGATGAATAAACATGCATTCTTCAGCCATTCTTGCTGCTCAATGAGCAAATGCATAAATTTGTAAACTGAAGGTGTGAGAACTAGGAACAGCCAGATTAAGACACACTGCTTCATGGAAATTTTTAGGGAAAAAAATAAGTTCTTAAAGAAGAATAGAAATATATGAATAGCAGACACATGAAGAAGGAAGGGAAAGCTTAAAACAATTTTTTGATTCACATATACAATTATTAAAGCATGACCATAACATCATGAACAATTTCAAGGCTTTTATAGAGGGTTTCAACATGTGCTTAGGGAGGTCCATGGATTGTTTTCAAGGTTGTATGCTATAGAGAACTCAAAAAGGTCACAAAATCAGCTTCTAGCACACTTCTTAAACACTATTTGGCACCAAACCCCTCCTGTCAGCATCTTCTGGATTGAAGATGGTTGAAATGGTTATAATCTTTAATTTTCATTGCTTAAGCTTGTGATCTTATCAGAAATTCCAGCCCTTTTCTTATCCTTTTTGTATGTTCAGTGCCTTACCTTTTCTTACTCTTGATATTTCATGAAACAACTTACTTTCACTAGAATGAAAGAACTGACACACTGCATTAAATCAAAGTTTCACCCAGTTTAGTATCCTGTGTCTGACAGTGTCAATTAGTGTATGTATGTTAAGGGAAAAGTACAGGAAACGAGGCAAGTGTAACATGACTTTCCCCTGTCAAACCTTTACAATAGGATTATCTTTAGTACAAGGAAACCACTAACAATATTGTGACATTTGTACTTGCAGTCCATCTCTCCTAGAAGTAAAGCAAGAGTTTTCTTACTCACTTCAGAAGTGCAAAAACTTTAAAAGTGAAACCAGCATCTCATTAAAAACTCCAGAAAAAATATTCAGAAAAAAAATTGTGTCATAAGTAACCTTCAATGTTCTTCATTTATGATTTACTATTCAAAAACCCTCTATTCAGGGAACAGATCATTTAAAAATAAAGCATATAAAGATAAAGACATTACCCCCTAAGAAAAGCTGTTACATGAAATACAGTTAACCTATCTACTTGGAATCTGATTCTGAATTCATGATTCTGTAAATCTGAGGATTCCAGCAGTGGTTAGCTGAATAAAATAAAATAGTGCACCCATTTCAGATATACACAATGCCTTTTTCACTGATTGATGTGATCCACATTTTATTAACTGGCACTTGGTAGTAAACTCATATAAAACAGACAGATTCAAATGCAGTGTCATTGCCCATTTGGAATGAGACTTTAATTTCTTTTCAGCCATGAGTATTCCTAGATGAAACAGTAGAAAACTTCAATTTCATGAGATGACAGTTATTTTGTTCCATTTTGTAATGAAACGCCTAAATATTAAAGGTCTCAGAAGCAAATGCTGTAGATAAGTTGTATTTCATATTGATTAAACACTGTTGAAACATTTTGTTTAATTTCTGAGGCTTTTGTTTTATTGCAGAAAATCAAAGAAAGTTAGGTACTTCAATCCATTTGAAGGAGAATATTTTCTCCTTTTCTGTTTCTCGTCTAACAGAAAACATTGTATTCAGAATTCAGTTTCCAATGAGCTCTCTTTTCTTTGTTTGCTTTGTTTTTCCTTTTTCTTTTTCATTCCTGTATAAATATTGATGTCCTTTACCACCCCACATGGAATGAGAGCATTACTTCAATCAGTGGCAAAAGTGTTAGAACAAGGATGTGAAGAGTAAACAGGCATGGCTATTTAAGCAAAGGTAGCAAGGAGCAATAAGAGTTCAAAACTAAGATTACAGACTAAATGAAAAAGAAGATCAGTTAGAAAGTTACGCATAGAAACTTTCATCTCATTTGGCAAACTAACTGCCTCTGCACAAACACTTGGGGATGCTTCAGTCAAAGTCTTCTTTCTCTTGTAGCAGTCAGTGAATGTCTGTCTTGGGAATGATTTCCTGACTGCTGTGGAAAAGGGTTTTCTGCAGTTAGGCAATAGCTCATTGCAATGGGTTTATTCTGCTTGAGAAAACTTGTATGGAAGGTTTAAAAAATCTTTGATGAAAATAAGGAATTCCAGGCAGTAAATGAAAAAAACCCAAACAGAGACAATCTAAAGGCTGTTGAAAAAGGCAGTTTATACTGATGTGTAAGCAAATAGCTTTCTTTGAAATAAAATCAGACATTCTAGACAAAGGGAAAACACTGAACCCAATGGTTAGGTTTTTCTTAAATCTGGCTAGAGAATTAAATATCTAATTAAGATTCTCTGTCAACAAAATCTTAATTGACTCATACATCATTCTGCTAACACTAATGGTAAATTAAATATGCTCGATCGATATTAAAGCAATGAATTGTGGTTAATTGACATTGATCTTAATACGCATTATCTTAAAATATTAGCTGATGTGCATCCACAGCTGTAGGGATTACATATTACAATATTAAATTTCAGGATATCATTCATAAGAAGCATTAGTAATAGTTAGTGAGTTTTCCTTATGTATGAAGAGGAATTGCAACCAATCATCCCCAGAGAAGAAAATTAAATTATCCCCTTACAAAGAATATATCATTTTTCTCATTACATTGTTTTTCTTTTTCTGTTGAAGTGACTACTCTGAACAATTAAAGACTTTTAAATCATAATTTACCAACTTTGTTGAATTATGCTAACATGAAAAATGAATTAATTGAATTAATTAAGCAAAACAAGTGCAGTGAAAAGCAAACAAGTACAGAAAAAAAAAAAGTTGACTAAGGAATTGAGATCAGTCATCCAGTTGTTGGATGCAGAAGACTATTAATGTTCTCTGGAACGAATGGAAGTCAGAGTCATTCAGACTGGTATTTCCCGAAGGGACTAACAGCAATTAATATCTCTGTTTTCTAGCTTCCTGAGAAAAGTCAGCTTCAAGGGCAGTAACACACAAAGGACAATACCCAGTACTTTCTAAAATCCCCATCACTAGTTAATTCCTAGTCTCGAAGGATGAAAAAGAATCATTAATTTCTATTTTAAATTTTGGCCTTGTTTCATTGAAGATAGCTGCAAGAACTGTGGCCTGAGAAGTCATTTGACATTTTTTTATACCCTATTATTTTGATTGTTGTTGCAGGTAAGTTCTTAGATTTCATCATTATTTTAATCAGTTTTTAAATCAAATTTAACTATTTCAGTTCATGTATTTATAGATTTTTCTGTATATATATGTACACATATAGATATGCTAGGACTGACTAACTTGGGGAGTAAATCAGGCCCTGTGTTTCAGGGAACATCTCAGAAGACCTCACAAAATAAGTGATAGTCCTAAGAAAAATATCACTGGTACTGAAAATGAAAATTAAGAGCACTGTTCAATTTGCAATTCATTTCTTTCTTGTATTAGGAAATCAGTGAGTAGGCAACAACTATGCAATATAATATATTGTATATATTATATATGATATATACACTGTTTTACTAATATAGTCTTAAACTGATGATCTAAGGAGACTGGGAATGAGAGCCATGTTTCATAGATGCATAGATATCACCTTTTAGCACAGAATATCAAAAGCATCTCTTGATATATGAAGCTCTGAACCTACAGTTGTTCATATATTTCAAAGAGGATCAGGACATGTCAGTTATGTTAGTTTGTCTGAACATACAGTTATGCACATCTATGCACCTGCATCTATGTTAGAAGAGCCACTGAGCTTTTCATGGATATAAATATTGCCAGAGAAGGATTATCTAATCTCCAGAAAGTGGGCACAGCTGTCTTGAGGTGTCTGGCTCAGAAGCTTAAACCTCAGCTCCAGCAATGCTGCTGAAAGATGTGCATACTCTTAGCAGGAGTTAGGAACAAAAGAACTTCAACACGTATAAGCACACATGCATGCACAAACATACACTCTTATCTTACTAGGCATGTTATGAGAAGAAAATTACTAAAATAATAGAAGTCACAAGCACCTAAGACAGATGGTATCTCAAGACAGCTCAAGGAATACTTAAAATAAATGTAACAGCATCAGCTCTAGATGCTGTTACTCTGCAAAGTAATGAAAGCTATTACAGAGCTTAGCTAATTAAAAGGGATTCAAGACCACCTATATCTTGTTTTGCACCTTGCAGGATGCTAAATATGGACACTGGCACACTACCTGTAGCAGCAAACTACAACTGTAAAGACTCTCAGGTCAGCTCTTTATAGGGAAATTGTGCTAAGAAACAAAACAAAACAAACAAAAAAACACCTTGCATGAACCACAGGTGTGTAATAAAGAAGCTAATGATAGATAAAGCCATTCTAACACAATTCTTTTCTGTAATTTTTTTTTAATTTTTTTTTTTTTTGATGAAAATCTTATAAAATCTTGCAAGCTGCACAGGTAAGCTATGGTAAAGAAAACCATGCTGTTCCAACCATTCATGCCTGATTTGGGCTGACCTGGTCACAGATGAGCCTTGGTGTTAAGATTAAAAGGGTTGAAAACACTAAAGAATGCAGAATTCATTTCAGAGTCTCAAAATTACAATCATTTAGGGGGAATTTGCACATCCATATATTCCCAGTGTTGGTCTTTGAAGAATATGTATTAAAGTATTGTGAAAGAAGAGTTCATGGAAGAAAGTGACAACGAAAAGTATTTATGTTAATCCTTGGCAAAGTGAACTTTTCTATTTAACTGCTCATTGGATACCATAAGTACAACCTGTTTCACAATAAAATATGACCCAAAATGCACCTACCTACGATTTCAACACTAGCAAATTGACTTTGGCAGACAAACAGTGCTATGTTGCTATTAAGACCTGGACTTTGCATCAATAAGTGTGCTAACAGGAAGTCTACCTGTTAAAAAAAAATGTCTTAAATTATCAGATGTGGTATTACACAGTAGCGCATCATCCCTATTATTTCATGCAGAAATGCTGAAATGAAAAACTGAGTTGCAATCACTGTCATTCATTTCAAACACTTCATATGCTCAGTGCTCCCAAAACTTGTAAAACAAGTAGGAAAGAAATATCAACACCTCTGTGCTTATAAATTATAGCAAACCTATGCCATATCGTAGTACTGAGAGTAACTGTTAGCAGTTAAATTTCTGTTAATAAACGTTGTCTGACAATACAGACAACAGATGAATTTCCTCTGTATGACATTTTTTACTCAGGAATGCTGTGTGAGAAGCCGACACAAGTTGTTATGTGACAACTTTGGAGGCCAATCAGATCTCCATCTAGCTGAGGATTGATTACAGTAAGTATGATAATTTCTTTATTTACCTATCTGCAGTTTCCAGAACTATCATCCTCCACAGTCAAAGTATTTTATTTATTTCTGTAAGAAGATTAAAATTGCCCTTACTATATTCAGGCTGCTGTTTAGAGCCATAAATACTTGCTTGGATTTGGGTTTTTTCCTTATTACTCCCACCACTGTAGAGAAAGCTAGTAAAAGAGAATGTGGCTAGCAATACTAAGCACAGAAACCAGTTCCCTTTAGCTTGCGAATGAAGCTGAACCACAGCTGAATTCTGGAGAGAAAAAAAAAAGGGAAAAAATAGAAGGTAATTTCTACTTTCACTGTCTTTTGTTTTTACGTTGCCTAAGTGGTATACCAGCAGGGCAAGAGAAAATGGAGAATGGTGAATACAGTGGGAAAAGTGGGACAAGAAGAGAAAAAAAAATGAATGTAGGAAGATTTGTGATATGTGAAAAAACTTTGTTAAAGAAATATTAAAGTTTCAGGAGTTAGTGCTCCAGTTTCAGGAAAAGTGAAAGTGAAAAAAATCTACAGGCTTAATTCATTTAATTTAGCATATTCTTACCATGTGCCATGATTTAAGCCCAGTCAGAAACTAATTACCATGCAGCCACTCACTCATTGCACCCATACCCCCCAGTGAGATGGGAAGGAGAATAAGATATTAGTAATAACAGCAATAATTGTGACAATAAGATAGACAGACAAGTGATGCACAGTGAAACTGCTCAACAGCCACTGACTGATCCTATTCCTGAGCAACAATCAGTCCCTTCTGGGCAGCTCCCCCCAGTTCACATACTGGACATGACGTGCTGTGGTATGGAATGCGCCTTTGGTTAGTTCGGGTCAGGTGCCTGTGTCTGGTCCCTCATGGCTTCTTGTGCCTCTTATCCCTGGAAGAGCATGACAGGCTAAAAAAGCCCTTGGTCAGAGTAAACATTACTTAGCAACAACTGAAACAGCGTTGTGTTACCACCATTATTCACAGTCAAAGCACAGCTACTACAAAAATTCTACCCCAGCTGAAACCAGGATACCATGACAGATTCCTACATTAAACAATCCTGAGCTATTTTTCGGAAACTATCATTGTTCTTTTTTTCAAATATAAATACAAAGGAAAGTCATGTCTTGTACATTTATATATAGATTCTGGCAGGGGGTTCTTTATATAGATTCTATTATCTGACACATTTTTATCTGAGACACAGACCATTTGGTCTAGTTATTGTTTTCTAGATTTCATAAAGCTGTAACTACTATGAGGTATATACAACAAACTGATGTAAGCATACTTCTTTGTTCCCAGGAGTATCTTTTTAAACGCCATATTAATTCATGGGCATGCCACAAACCTAGCACTATTTGCCTTTTTTATCAAAATGACATCATAATGCTTTTCATGTTGCAAGGTCTGAAGGAAAAAAGAAGTCTGCTGCTGACCTATTTATAGCTTGGAATGAGCCTTACTTTCAACATTTAAAATTTAGCCAGCTCATCCAAGCTAGATATATAGCTGTTGTGGTTTAAGCCGTAAAACAAGCAGTTTTGTTCACTCAGTTCCCCCTCCTTCTTCCCCCCCACTACAAAAAGGGGTTGGGGGGAATGGGGAGAAGAATCAAAAGAATGTAACTCCCACGGGTTGAGATAAGAACAGTCCAATAACTAAGGTATA
>JANRGW010050608.1:0-26667 GCA_024733675.1 Psilopsiagon aymara | reverse complement strand
GAGGGAGAGCGCATCAACCCACCAAGAAAGATTCCCATGGCTCAGCTGCACTTTTAGTCCAGGAACAAGGCAGCCCTTGGGATTTGCCATCAGCCATTCCCAAAGCTGCCTGCGCACAGGCACCTCCTGCCTTTTATTGGAGGTCTGCGCCCATCAGCTGCATTGATTGGCTGAGGATGGGAGAGTAAAGTTGTTTTACAGAGGAAGGAATCTGGCCCTGGAACGCAGAGTGTATTGAGCGTACTGCCTTGGACACACTTTCCTTGTAATGAACTTGTTTGATCTCAGCTTAGGCAGTAGATTTCATGGGTCTGGAGAGCCAGAGGAAGATAATCCGCTCCTAAGGGAGCAGAAGATGGAGACATTGGCCCTTCTCCTCCTCTTCCTTCTTCTCCTCCTTCTCTTCCTCCTGCTCCACCAGCCCAGAGGGGACAATGAGACCAGGCATCACTCCAGCACTGGCTATAGCTGTGCCAGAGCTGGGCAGAGTGCAGGGATCCACATGCTCTTGACTGCCACAGGAACAGCATGTCCCAGTAGGGCAGAGGGGAAGTCGAAGGCAGCTAGGGGTGCTCGCTGCTGCTTTATGCTCCAGGGAGACAGGGAGGAGCTGTGCATCCCAGTCTCCATCTCAAAATTCTCAAACCATCTCCCAGAGCGCTAGAATCTGGATCAGAATACGTGGATTCCACAAAAGGGCTCACTCCTCTGTCTCCCTTGCGTTTTGCAGGCACTAAAGCATATGCAAACTTCACTCCCACTGCAGTGTCCACCCCTCCAATACCTCTCGTAGCTGCACCAGGAACAGAGAAAGGCACACCAAGCACACATGCAAAATGCAGGATGCTTAATCATAGAACCACAGAATAGTTTGGGTTGGAAGGGACCATAAAGATCATCTTCCAATCCCCTGCCACGGGCATCAGGATGTCTTAGTACAAGCAAACCTGTTGCTTTGGACAAGAGGCACCTCAACTCTCCTGGTGTAGAAATGCACCAGGAGAGACAGAGAGCTGTGGGAACAGGCCTGGTGCAGGAAGAGTTCTCCCACCACCAGGATACACCCCTTCAGGAGGTGCCATTTCACAAGTCCTAGCCTGCAGAGCTCACCTGCACCCCACTGTGACATTCTGGGCTGCCACAGGCCCACCTTTCCTGCACAGCCCCCTCCATGGCTGCCTGCCTCCTCCCTGCTGCAGAATCCAGCATCCACAGCTCCCAGCCCTGCTGTGCTGCTCCTGTAACTGCCCCTTCCCAGAACCAAGCCAAGGTTGAAATAAAAACCCATCATCAGAGCAGAGTGGAGCAGAGCAGAGCAGAGCCAAACTATTCACAGTGACTGCCTGTGCTTCACAAGCTGACAGGCATGAGGCAGAGCAGAGACAGCAGGGTCTCTCTCCTCAGAGGACAGAGACTGGTGCTTTCTCAAAGGTACCACCCACCCTCACAGAGCACAGTTGGTCACTTTACCCTCCTTGGGAGAGCAGGGTAATGCCACTTACAAGGGCTGTGAGCTGCCATGATAGTTTAAGGGGAGGATGATGGAGTGAAAAGACTTGATTTTTCCCTGAGTTTCCACAGTTCACCCATCCCAGTAGCTGCGTCTGCAGACCCAGGATGAAGCTGCTCCTCTCCACTGGCTGATTATGTGCAGCTTGGCCTGGGGGTGAGGAGGGGTTCCCACTCCTGGTGGGGTACCAGGGAGTCCCATGAGCTTCTTCCAAGGTCAATTTGTGGTGAGATTTAGAGTTGGATATTCTCCCCTGTGAGGGTGCTGAGGCCCTGGCACAGGTTGCCCAGAGAAGCTGTGGCTGCCCCATCCCTGGCAGTGTCCAAGGCCAGATTGGACAGGGCTTGGAAAACCTGCTCCAGTGGAAGGTGTCCCTGCCTGTGGCAGGAGGTTGAAATTGGATGGGCTTTAACGTTCCTTCCCATCCAAGCCAGCCTGGATTCTGTGATTCCTGGAACCAGGGCATGCCAGCAGCTGAGGGCAGCTGAGTCCAACTTTCCTGTGGGTTGGCAGGGCAGACATTTTAAAGCAGATTATTTGGCTTCTAACATTGATAAGACAAGAAGCAAGCTCAGGTCAGCCTGGCAACCCTCTCGCTGATACAGCAAGATACTGCTGATCCCAACACAAGGCTGGATCTGGGTTGTCCCCTCTGGGCTCAAACTGCAGGGATGGGATAGTGGGATGGGCACTCACCACCTCTATTCCATCTGTGCTGCTCAAACTCACAGGGCCTCCTTAGCACACCTGAGATAGAGCCAGGCTCCTCGGTGGGTGGCAGGGCTAAGGAAGGGCTGTCACACCAGAGGGACAGCAAAGCCTTGGGCAAAACCAGCAACAGAGTGAATTCCCTGTGCTTGGAGGCAGGGCTCTAGCTGGAGTGGAGCCAGCTCTGCCCCAAGAGCTGGGGGCTCCCTAGGGTCACAGTCGTGAAAGAGAGGAGACTGGAGTGCAGGAAAGGCATTTTATAGGCATCAGCTTCTCTGCAGGGTGCCTGGGTTAGGAGGGGAAGGCAGTGAAGCAGAGCAGCACATGGAGAAAGGGATCCAGCACAGCCAGTTCATGCCTGGGCAGGAGAAGGCATGTGAAGGGGCCCAAGCAGCCACCCACAGCTTTTCCTCTTTCCTCATCCTGAAAGCCTTCATGTGAACAGCCAGAAACCCAGCTCCCCTTCCCTGCACCCCTTCACCCCTCCATCTCTGCCCCTGACCTTCTCCTTGTCCTGCACCTGATCAATACCTCTAGCTCTGAGGGGATCCATCAGCACTAACGATTTCATCCCACTTCTCACTAATGCATGCCTGTTGTGCTGCATCTGAGCCACGGACCTGGCAGGTGCTGGGATAGAGGCAAAGGGTGGCCAAAGGCGCCATCACATGCTGTCTCAGGACAGCAGGCTAACTCTTAGCATCCCCCCTTTGCCACATAACCCTCTCCCACCACAGAAGCAGGTCTTCAGCCCTTCCGCCCACAGCTTGTGGCTAACTGGAAGACCATAGACCTTCCTTTCTCAGCTCTCCAGCTTCTTGGAAAGGCACATGTCTGAGTGACTTAGCCAGGATTTTAGAGCTTTGCCAAAACCCACCAATGTGTCCTTACAGTCCCTCATTGCCTTTATCACTTAGCAACTGCTCCCCTCCAGAGAGCCCCCATCTAATTCCTTGAGCTTGCCTGGAGACAGGGAGACTTGAGGACATTCTAACCCACCAGTGATGGGAAGCTGGAGCCATCATTTCTGCAGTCCTCTCAAACTTTTAGCCAGGAAGAAAGAGGAGGCATTTGGTTGACAGTGGGGAGCTGAACACGCCTCCAGGCCATGTGCACATCCACCATCCGTCCAACCATCCTGCAGGTCCAGACCCTTGAGGTAGTCAGCCTGCTGCTGACTACCTCAGTCCCAGCCATTCCTGCCTGAGCTGGAGCACTGAATTGCAACAGCTTCCCGTTAAGGAGCTCCCCTCAGGAGCACTGCTGGGACTGTGTGTGGGAGCACCAACTCAGCCATGCAGCATACACCTCCCTCCCCACTCATCCTCTCCTTCCTTTTTTAGCCCTGTCCGTTTTAGGAAAAGCACAAGACAAAACTAAGATGAAGTCACCAAACTGGTTCAGGGAGGGCTCGGTATCAGTGCTGTGCAGGCTGGGGCATCCTCCCAGCTTGGGGGCTTTATATCCAGTCCTTGTCTCAAGCAGCCCTGGAAAGTGGCTTTCACCAGTGCGTGCCAGACACTCATTCAAACCCACTTCTCTTCCAGTCTCCACATCCTATGCAATAGGGTGTTTCACACCCCTGCGGTAGTCATCCTTGATGTGCTGCTGGCTGCGTGAGAGTACCGCTGGTTTACAGCTGGTCCTGGCAGAGCTTCTAGAGTCCCATTCCACATCCTGGGGTGCACCAAACAGGGGCCTCTGTCCCAGCCTGTCACTGACCTTCACTGTAAATCCAGTCACATGCACCCTGTCAATAACTAAACATGAGACAACAAAATAAGCTGTCATAGCCAATTAACATGCTGGGCTTAATCTGCTTGTGGGCTTCCAGGGTGGAGACTGGGGGCAGCTCCAGAACAGAGGGTCTGGGGAAAGGCAGCGTATGGGCTTCAGTCGATCACAGCCACCCTGTCCGCTGGCTTCCGTGGCCAAGAGCCAGGGGCACGAGGCTCCTGTCAGCACACAGATGTAGCATCTCCCTGGCATGTGGACATCCCAGCCCTACCAAAACAGCAGTGGAATGGGCAGATGCAGGGTTACTGAAGCTGAGACACCCCACACAGGGCTTTAGCCCCAGGGTAGACAATAGTTAAGAGAACAGACAGCTACAACTGCCAAACCCAAAAGGGTTCCACTTAAAGCTGGGAGGGATCTCAATATCTGTTGTTTCGTGCCTCTCAATTAATTAGCATCCTGCTGATTCTATGATTGAGGCGCTTGCTAAGGAGATTAAATCGGTCTCTGCCACGAAGCAGATGCTGTTCCCAAGGCCTGATTTGCAATACTTTCCTTTCCCTTTGCCATCCAGTCCTGCTGACTCCGTTGAAGGCCCAGGGTAGGCACAGCCTGGCCAGCTGTGGACTTGGATCCAGGGCTGAGGGTGGAATTGCTTTGCAGAGATGATCAGGGATACATCAGGTCAGATGCCACCACGGTCTGCTCAGGGCGAGCCTCAGTTGGAGAATGCTGGTGTAAATGCAGAGCAGTGCTCATGAGGGGAGCAGCATGGCCAGGAGAAGGCCTAGCCATCCAGGGAGGCAATGGTCTGCTCACCCCATTTTGCCTGTGTCAGCATGGTCAGCTAAAGCTACATGTGTGCACCTGAGGGCCCAAACTGAAAGGGAAAATCACAGCTCAGCCTCCATCCAGGGCTCGGTAAATCCACCCTGACTGCAGGAAACCCAGGAGCAGCACAACCCAGCACAGCTCTGCCCAGGAAAACACAGGTCTCCACCAGCACAAGTGAGGGGGAATTCTCTGAAAGCCGCTGCAAATGGCGTGATGACAACAATTGTTCAGTTAATGCTGACCAGGACCTGCACTCTGCTCCCAACCCAGCCACAGAACTATCCCCAGCAGAAACACTGGCCATTCAGACCCCGAGCACAAAAAGCACTAGGAAAGGGACTGCGGGATCCATTAGCTCCCACTCCCCCAGGTGTCAATTATACACCCAAACAAATAGCAAATCTTATAAGTGAGGCAAAGACAAGAAACTCAAATCATTGTTGGGGTGGGAGCCTGCCCATCAAGGTACACACAGCCTGCAGACTGCAGTCCCACAGCAAGGGAACAAGCACATTTGAAGGTTGTTTTGATGGTGCTTAATTTCTGCACCTGCTTTACTGGCTCCTCCCCAGCTTCAGAGACCCCAGTTACAGGACTGTTGTTGTATGGACATCTCCTCCCTCCTGTTGTGCTCTAATGCCTGAGAACAAAAAGCCACACTGCATCCTAAGCATTTGACAGCTTCTTGGTCTGAAGTCAGGGAAAACGTTCCCTTTTATGTCCAGGAAAAGCCTCCTGCTCATGAGGGTTTGTCATAATCATCCTCGTGCTTCTGCTTTACCTCAGGAGAGCCAAGAGTCCTTGAGGGACAACAGGACAGCTAGAGACAGGCTCACCTGTAAAAGCCACTTCAGCTGAGAGCACAGGTTGGGCCTCTGCAAACTCCACTTGCTTTCTGCCATGCTTTTTGTATGGCAGCATCACAGCAGAGACGGAACAACACAACCCTCAGAAGGCATCACCTTACAAGTGCCCATTTCTAGGCACAGAGGAACCTGGAGGGGCCAAGGCTGAGGCTGTCTTTAGGTCTGCAGTTTCTCAGTAAAGCTGTTTTTCTCTGATCTTGCAGGATCCCAGCATAAACAGATGTCTTCCAAGCTTTAAAGCAATCGTCACCCTTGGGGCTCACCCTCTATTTCATGGGCTAACTGGAAGTAAAATGCTTTCAACACATAGTTCTCAAAGAGCTCCTGAGCCAGGCACAGCAGCAAGAACAGATCACAATGCATTTGAGTGCTGTGACTCAAGCACAGCTCTCAGATCAGAACATCAGGCATTAAAGACACCCTTAGGAGAGAATGCCAGTAGGAAATGGGTTTGGGGCTGGGGTGCTGCTGTGCTCTTACACCTTCCAGCTGGAGCTGGAGAGAAGCAGGTCCCATTATTTGCACTTCCAAGGGGGCTGAGCTGATGAGCGGACGAACTTTACCTTCCCCCAGTTCCTTTCTCTGTGACTCCAGTGATACCACATCCTGACACAGCAGGATGCAGTGCCCAGGAACAAGTGTGAGGCAGCCACATCACGCCTCTGCTGCATTAGCACAATGTGCTGCTCCCTGAGAAGCTGTGCCTGAACTCCTCACCAAGACCTAGGTACAGCCAGAGAGCACTGACACCCTGCACACTTCATCAGCATTCCTGCATGACCCCTGCACCCCAAACCTTGCTCAGTTCGAGTGCTGCCTGTGACCCAGCACTAGAGGAAAAGTGATTTCTGTCCTGCCACACGAGGGATTTGTGCCTTGCCACAGGGTTAGCTGCAAACTGCAAAGAAACATCCCCTCAGAGGTGTGGGGAAGCATTGTGAAAAGCTGCAGCTACACGGCTTCACAAAGGCTAATGAAAGGCAAAAGACCAGTGTGTCCTGCCAATCCAGATAGAAAGGATCCTAAGGCTGCTGGCACTGCCTGGCAGCCTGCCCCGATAAATAACTTCAAAAATAGAAGTGTGCTAATCTCAGGAACCTGCTGGTATTGTCAATGACATTAATGAAGTGTTTCAGAAACCAGAACAAATGCTTTGGCTTTTTGGGGCTGAGTCGTCCCTTGTAATTTTCCAGCGGCCTAAAGTGGAGGAGCTGCTCCTCTCTCTCCTCATGCTGCTCTGCTCTCTTGCTCACAGCATGAGGTCAGCTCTGCTGGTTCTCAGCAAGCTTGGCACCAGTGTGGCAGAGACTGGCCAGCCTTCAGTGCCCAGGAAAGAGGCTCTCAGAAGCAATTTCCTCTGGAAAGCCGAAGCCATTAAACATACTCAATGGAGTCAGTGCCCAGGGGAAGTGGAAGCTCACAATCTCTCTCTTCCCTCTTGTTTTCAGTCCTTGTCTCAATCCCCCTCTGCATTCATTTTCACTCCCTGAGGTCACTCGTCAGCTCCTGCCTTCTCCTCTTCCTCTCCTTTACCTTCCCACCTTTCTTAACTCCTGTCTTTAGTCTCAGACAAGCCATGCAACGATGCACAGCCTGAAAGCGATTCTACACTTTATTTCCTGAGACATCACACTGCTTAGAATGGAAACACCTCTCAAATGAGGGAGAACCACACTGAATGTTGACCTGCTTCCTTAGAGCCTTCCTCTCCCTTTCTGCTCTTCTTCCCATTCATCTCTTCCCACCTCTCATCTCCTGCCCCAGCAGACCCAAAGGGATCAGTGCAGCTGCCCCCCTGCCTTGCTCCACATGGCTGGCTGCCTTCCCAGGCATGCTGCTCTCATGAGCAGATGCTCCAGGGCTACTGTGGGTGGCAAGGCTGATTTTCTTGCTCCTTGGCAGCTATGAGAGCTCCTTCCAGCAAGTGATGGGGAGAAGGCAGCACATTTATTTCTCCCTGAGTCTCATCCTAGCAAATTCATGAGGCCATATTGTAGAAAGTGAACAGTCCCAGGCAGAGCTCAGCTCTATCTACCATGGCCAGGACCCACATGATGGCAAATTTGTGCCTGGCAGAAGGGCTCTGAATTTCTGGGTAGTACGCGTGGAGCACTGGGCTCAGGCTGGCAGAGAACAGACATGAATGACTTGCTGGTCTCTTCCCTTTCTGAGCTCTGCAAATTACAGCCTTTAAACACACACAGAGCCAATTCTAACTCTACTTCCCAGGCTTTCCAGCTGAGAAATAAGTAGCAGAAGACAGAATTCCTGCAGCCTGCCCCTCCTCAGCCCACAGCAGGGCTGCAGGAGCCCTTGGGGCACTGACTGCTCCAGCACAATGCCAGTCCTGCACCCACTCAGGTAGCGCCCAGCACACCTCACATCACCTGATGCAGCACAGCCAACTGTCAGTCCGTCCCTTCCCCTGCTTCTCTTTCTTGGCAGCTTTCTCCCCACTTCCCTCCTTATACAGCAATCCACAATAATACCTCATGGAATAATTTCTTCACCAAAAGGGCTGCCAAGTCCTGGAACAGGCTACTCAAGGAAGTGGTGGTCACCATCCCTGGAAGTGTTAAAAAGATGTGTAGATGTGGTGCTCAGGGACATGGTTTAGTGGTGAGTTTGGCAGTGCTGAGTTAATGGTTGGACCCAATGATATTAAAGGTTTTTTCCAACCTAAATAATTCAATGATTCTATGATTTTCATTGCCTCTATAACCATAACATCCATTCCTCTTGTATGCTCAAATCTAGGAAAAGGTAGCACAACTTAAACCACTTTGGATCTCCTTGACTTGTGTTTTCACTTGACAGATACAACAGAATGTCATGTAGACACCTAATTTGATCTTACAGGCCAAGTAAGAGCTCTCCCTACCTACAACTTAAAGCAGTTTCCGTGGGACCCGCACAAAAACAACGTCTGAAGCTCTGTGCCCCTCTCCTGGCTGTCCACAGGAAGTGCATGCACAGGCCCTCCCAGGCCAACTGCCTTCCGGTGATCGTTGTTTCAAACTCTACTACTGCGATATACCCAACGTGTGCCCTTCAGCCAGAAGCAAAGAGGCTGCTGCAGCCTCTGGAAAGTAAGATGTGAGACCATGTCACTAAACTGCAGAACACCAGCAGGGTATAAAAGTACAGCCTCACTGTGTATCTAATGTAGGCTGAGATGGTGGTACTGTTTGAGCAGACCACAGTGTGAAGCTTCCAGCTTCAGCTTCACTGACCCCAATTCATTGCAGAAGTATCTTCATGCTGAAGAGACTTGTGCACACAGGGCCAGAGGACACTATAAACTATATAAAAACTCATTAGAGTAACATGTATGCTCAGCTGCTGCCCAGCCACACTACACTGGCATCTTCTTCATAGAAAATGTGCACATGACATTAGTGTGTGCCAGCACATCCCCAAGGTCCTTATGACACCATGTCAGGTTTAGTTTCAGAATAAAGGTAGACAAGATCTTAGGCAGAAGTTCTTCCCTGGGAGGGTGCTGAGGCCCTGGCACAGGTTGCCCAGAGAAGCTGTGGCTGTCCCATCCCTGGCAGCATTCAAGGCCAGGTTGGACGGGGCCTGGACAGGAATCAGCACTGCACACTCAGCCACACTCTGCAGGGCCAAGTTGCTGCTCAGGTGGGAGAGAAGAACAAAGAGCTGGGAAAGCACTTCATAGAATCCCAGACTGGCTTGGCTTGGAAGAGACCGTAAAGCTCATTCAGCTCCAATACCCCGCCACGGACAGGGACACCTTCCACTAGACCAGGTCTTATTCTTCTAAGTTACAGGGTAAGTGGCAGGCTGAGGAAGCTCATCAGTAAGGGTTTAATGAAACTGATGAAGGAAACCAGAATGATTTCTCAAAAGGGGAATATTTTATCTCTGACAAGCACTTATCAAGAACATGAGTTCTGACAGATGTAGCAGTGCTGGGATAATCTAGCTGGCATATTTGCTGTAACAAAGATACTGGCTTTATCCAGAGGACAAAACACACTCTTAATAAGGGAGTATTACCTTCATTTGTCATTAAAGAAAACTGAGGCAAGGAACAGCTTTGAGTTGCTTCCTGCCAGACAGAGGCAGAGCCAGATGAATAGCAAGTTTTTAAATAAAGCTACAAAATCATGAGCCATATGCTGCGCTACCAGACAATGTGTTTTATAAAAAGCACATTTGGGAACAGAAGCAGCTCTGTGTGAAGAAAGGATTCACACTGTGCCTCTACTGCATTACATGACATCTCTGTTAAGCAACTGGCTCAATTAAAATTTTGAATGCAGCTCTTGTAATAGCTGGTCACCAAAAAAAGGATAGAAAAATCCCTGATCAAGATCAGAAAGGCTTGTGCTCCTTACTGAGGTTTCTCTTATAATCTGTGGTGTTACAGTATATCAGTTCTCCAAACATTTCTTGCTGCTGCTCCTCCTGGTTGCTGATGGATCTGAATAACACAATTTATGGCTTCCAGGCTGGCAGAAGCCATGAACCCCTTCATTCAACTGACCAAAAATAAACCAGTGCCAGAGGACAAACAAAGACATTGTTTAGAGCAAAGAAGACCAAGGAAGAAACATGGGTATTTTGTAAAAGGGTGATGTAGACAGGTGCGAAAGTGCTGTTTGAGAGCTAAATTTCCAAACTATTTGTATCTACCTGGGGGTCCACCCTCTACACTGCCTCACCTGCTCAAAGAAAATACACAGAAAAGATAAGCAAGAGGAGCTTAGAGTTTCATGAGAAGTTAATGTAACACTTAGGCGAGGAAAACAGTTTGGTTTCACTAACCATTCCAGCAGGAATTGACCACCAGGAAGTTTGTCTGACCCCATCTTCTGGGGTGTCAGTGAATGCACAGCTTCGACTTTATTCATCATAGGTGGCAGCCAGGTATGGAAACAGGCTGTGGGGCTCTCCTGCAGAAGCAGCTTCTAAAGCCCTGGCTGGACAAACACCATCCTGAGATGGTTTGATGGGACTAATCATAGAATATCTCAAATTGGAAGGGACCTGTAAGGATCATCGAGTCCAACTCCTCACTTCAGGGAAACGACTGGGCAAGGTCAGCTCATTCATCTTTTCAAAACCAGGCCATTAAGACCCAAACAAATATTCCCTGTGAACGCATAACTAATGAACATCTCAAATTCTGCAATCCAGTAAAAAATAAGCAATAAAAAACATTGTAGCAATCCAGTAAAAGGTGTCTATAAAGGTGTCTATTGACTGCTTTCTCATGATCAGTAGTCCTCCAGTTTAAAAGCCATGGGATATGGGGAGAAATGACACTAAGTCCTTTCAGACTTCTGTAATGAGGGTTTATTGTGCCAGTCTGCAAACACACAAGGTCCAACTCCTCTAGCTTATAGCTTGCTCCAGTACCACTATAAAGGGCAGTTTGTACTGCAAAAAGTACAGGCACTCCTTTATTGTATTTCTGGACAGCAAAAAAGCACTCTGGCCAGCAATAAATTAAAAAAAAAAAAAATAAAAATCCAGAGAACATCAAATTGACTAACCAAAATACTGACATTTAAAATAACAGGATCAGATTTTTAAGGGTTTTACTGGTGTTCACTCCTAAACACTCAGAGTTACTAAAAGTGACACTGTCTACTTACAAAAACCCAGTGTCACTGAGGACTACTCCAGGGATTTCTCTTCTCCTCACTCTGAAAGTAGCTGCACAAAATGTTGGCAAGTAAGCAATTGTCTGCACCCAGCACAGAGAAGAAAAATGCTGTTACAAATGCAGGAAACTCATGATCTAGTGATTATGCTTATAAATTCACCAGATCTCAAAACCACCATCTCATTACAATATACCTTCCAATTAAACATGCATCTCATCACAGAATCATAGAATCACAGAATCAGCCAGGTCAGAAAAGACCTTTAAGATCATCAAGTCCAACCTTTGCTTCAGCAAGTCCACCTCTAAACAAGATCCAACCACAGGTGGACTTAAACTTGCCCCCCTTGCAGCTGAAGCACTCATCACAGCTTCTAATGTGCTACACTACGTCTACGCTACAGGGTAAGAATACAGAGACCACCAATTTCCACCTGTCACCACCACTCCACACCAAAGTCAAGGAAACACAGAATCACCCTCTCATGTTTCACAGAAATGCAATTTATAAAATCAATAGCTTATTGATTGCTTGTTAGTGTCTCTTACGACTTGAGTAAACACCTCTAATCCACATGGGAGAAAGCAGACAGGAACTACTTCTGTCCTTGCATGGTTGCACGAACATAGCTCCGAGCATGTTACCTGTTAGAGAAAAAATGACACAAGCAGGACTGTGATATCCATCATGGCCATGGCTTTGTAGAGACCTGTACTTTCCAATCTATACCTGATTTTCCTGCTGCAGGGCAATTAAAAATAGACATCTGACATAAACATCCCCTTACATAATATTTATTCATCGTAAAAATCCAGAAATGGACAATAGACTAAAGCTTTATCAAAATACACAGGCTATTATGTGCCATTAAGTCCTTAAGTGCAGCAGCATTTATCTTGCACATACTTTAACTACTTTGTCAGGCATAGCTTTCCGTTAGCCTCCCTGGCAAGACAGCTGGCACTGGGCAGACAAGGCAGAGACATCAAGATGCCAGCGCCACCAGCACGCTGTCTCCTCTCACCACTACAGAGGCAGAGCTTTCACTTCTCTGGCCAAGAAACAGCCATGCACCCTTTGTACTTGAGGTTTCCAGTTTGAAGTATCCAAGTGCCTCCGCAGGTCCAGTAACAACTCCTAAGATTTGGATTTCACTGTCACCTCCCAGTAATTCCCATAGAAAAGAAAGCACACCGTATCACTACTGTCTGCCTCCTCCACTTAGGTCCACCTTCTACAGACGCTTAGAAGCACCCACATCCCATACCTGCTTCCAAAGGACAATCATCCTGATGACTACAGGAACTAAGTCCTACAGAGTTATCATGTGCTTTCTGACTCTAATTCAATAGGACTTCAGATAATGTAGGTTTAAGCGCATCCACACAGGATGACAACCACTGTGCTGTTCAGCAAGTGCCAACAGGGAAGAAGGACATTTACCAGGATTATTTTGCTAGGATCATTTAGATGGATCAAAAGGAAGGAAATTAGGAAGTTTGCTCTGTCCCTTCTACTGACCAAATTTAGGAATTAGAACAGTTTTTCATGGGCAGACAGATGGATCAGAGGTTGGTAATGAGGGAGAGCTTCCATTAAAGTTGCTGCTTCTGATCCAGTCTAGACTAACTCTTCGTTGTCCTCTATTGCCTCCCTGTAAAACAAGCACAGCACTTACCACCCAGCAGAGAGACACACCCATCATGCAAGCCAGTCACATCAAACAAGAACATTCTCCACCTCATTCAGCATCAAAACCACAGTGACCAAGAGAAAAGATGAGGCAGCATATAAGACCTGCGTGGCCTCTTCACTTACTCCATGGGTTAGAGGAGGCATTTTTCTCCAGGGAACTTAACCCTATGTACAAAAGTCAGCAAAGACAAATATTCCCGCCTCACAAAGAGCACCCGTTCCACCTCAGTCTATAAGAAACAGAATAAAATTTCATGTGGTTTATATAATTATTTTCCCACATCACTGGGGCTCTCCAAAGAACAGGGAACCTCACATTAGCTATTCCCAGGAGGCTGGAATGGGAAGGGCAAGATGGAAAACCCTGAATTACACTTTTTTCCAGATAGATCCAGTATTGTTAAGTATCAGCTGGGGAGATAAAGAATAAGAATAACCCTCCCAGAAAATCTTCTCATATCCTTTCAGCCACTTCGCACACACTTGAAATGCAAAACCTCAGGAGTGGTATGAGTAAGCTGAAAGCTGTCCAGTGATGTGATGCCAACTCTTTCTTATATCTTTGCTGTCTGCCTTTAAAAATTGCACTTCAGATCAGTCTGATCTGAAGATGTTATAGAGAAGAATTCCCACTAATGGACAGTGAGCCTGTCCTTCCCCAAAGCTGATTCATCTTTATCTTCTGTGACAGAGAAACTGCAAATCTCTTGGTGTTCCTCACTGTAGCTGCACTATTCGTCAGGCTTTTAACCATCCACCTCTGCGAACTTTCGTTTTCCATAATTCTGGACCAGACTGGAGGCTGTGATTTGAGAAGCCTGTCCCTTTTCCCAGCTCTGGAAGTCATTCAGTTCTTTCTGGCCAGCTTGAAACAACGCTCGCTCCAGCTCATCCAGCCGAGCCACTAGTGCTGATGTGTCTTCATTGTAGGCATTCTGAGAGGAGTCCATGATACGACGAAATCGGCCAATAAAAGTCTGAAGAAGATAAACAGTATTACTGACAGGTAACAGAGGCTTCTCCAGCTCACATGCTAAGAGTCTTACTTTTGGGTGTAAGCTCACAACTGGGCAAAGGTCTGCAAACAGCATAGCACCTATTAACATGGGATACAAAGACAGAACTTTTCTTGACTGACCTGGGAGATCAGTGCCTGATCTACTGGATGGGAAGCAAGCACAGAATTAGACTTTGGTTCCTTCCTAATGATAGGCTTGAGCAGAGCACAAGGTATAACACAATTACAATCTATTCCATCATGCTTCACAAGCAATCACTGCTTTAGAGAAGGTAGGACAGATCTCATGCCACAGCAGCTGCTGCAGAAACACACAAATGGCAACCTGTGAAACGGCCTGGAAGTTCAGTCAAGCTGCCACTGTAGAACTTCTGTGCTTTATTATTTCAGAAGCTGCTTTTAACCATCAGAACTGTACGATTTTAGAGATTTATAAAACAAATACATTATAAAATAATAATTCTGTTATTGGCTTTGCTACCAAATAGTTACCCTTCACATACATAATCCCTAAATGGGTGGGAGAGGTTTGGTTTTTTTTTGATGTTTTGTTTATTTTTTATGTCAGCACAACTCCCCTCCTGTTTGCTTTTAATGAGGGGAAAGCAGACCTTGTGTGCTTTGATTTTTCTCTCAGTAATGTGTACTAATGTGGCCTTTTTCCCCAAGATGTCCATTAGCAGAAAGACAAAAGGCAAGAAAAGGTGTGGTCACCCTCCCCAATGCAGAAAGAAAGCTTTCAGTGGACAAGTCTGAGAAAGCAGTAGTGCTTTAAAGCCTCTCTGCATTGGCCTTCATTTAAGAAACAGAGAAAGGCAAAAAAAAAAAAAAAAAAAAAAGCTAATAGCAATCATCCCATACTTAGAGAGCTGGCTGAAGAAATCTCAGAGCTGTCAGTGGTTATCTTTAAAAGCTTAAGGGGAACGGAGGTCCAGAAACTGGCAAAGATGTTGTCTATCCTTCAAAAGAGATAGGGGAGATGGAGGGGGAGGAAGGAAGAGCCAAGAAATTACACATCCATCAGTATCAATTTCTGGATACTGATGTTACAAATGCACTGGAATAAATGAAGTATGCATAAACTTTTGCAAGAGAACAGAGGAGTAACAGCCAAAATGGATTTGGCAGGAACCAACCCTGAGAGCCCAGCCTACTTTCCTATGTTGACAGAATTACAGGCCTTACAAAGGGAAGAAAAACAGCACACTGGTACCTGTCATGGGGCACCCACAGTCACTAAAGACATGGGTGGTCAGTAAAGACAATTATACATCCTCCCTGTCATGAGGGAAGAACATATTCAATGGAGTTTGACAGGGGTCTATCTGGAACCAAATACTATTTGATATATTAATTTCCAAAGGAATGGAAGTTACATTTGTTAAATTAGCAAACAACATGTAGGAGAAGGAGATGGGATGACAGGCATTTTAGATAGCAAACCTCTTAATTCATAAAGATTCTGACAAATTAAAACCATGGTGTGAAAACAACAAGAGGCAATTCAGCTGAGACTAGGAAAGATTTACATTAGGGCAGAAATGGGAAACTGAATGGAAGAAAAGGAGTATCTCTGTGTATATGCAGTCTGTACCATCTTACTGTGGACTGCAAACCAAACACTTAGCAATGTCACTTCATCATAAAAGACAAGGTGCTGCACCACAATGAGCAAGGAGCATCACAGCTACAGAATTCACACAGTAACACTTTTGTTTCCATCAGCGCAAGTCCTGAGCAGGTCACTGTATGCTGATCAGGGCACTGCACATCACAGTGAATGCAGACCAACTGGAAGGACAATCAGAGGTTAGCAAGCACAGCTCACAGAGAGATGGCAAATGAACTGGGAATGCTGTAAGAAGGAAGAGAATAATCTATCCTCAGTGTTTACTTTGGATGAGGCAAACAGAACAGAGCTTGTACCATTGTGAAGGAGCTTTACTTTAGACATGAGAGGAAACTTTCTATGATTAGGATGGCAAAGCACTGAAACGGATTGCTCAGAGCAGTGTCAAGTCTCATCATTACAGAGCTGTGAAAAAAGAGCAGAAAAACAGGAAGTATAGAGGGCGAATTAATCCTCCCTTGCAGGGAACTACTAGATAATCTTATGTTTTCTCTAGTTTTACAGAATTTTATGAAATATCATAAAGACAGTGAGCTAAGTCCAAGCTTAAATTACACTCCTGGGTGCATAGTTGAGGCTTCTACCACCAGACTGTGCAGTTGCCAAAAGGGTCATCCTACAGCTTGATTTAGAACACCATCATCAATACAGCAGTCAAATGGATTAGAAAAAAAAGGCTATTCCTCCTGAAGACAGCAGAGCAGCGGGAAACAAGAGGAAGATGAAAAAATGTACAACTACATTACAAGACTTAGTTCAGATACTTACCTGCAGGATAGCCTGAGCTATCTCAGGGTTCTCTGGATTGTCAAAATTCAGGAGCTGGGAGCCAAATCCATAGTAGTATGGCCCCATTTTATGCAGATCAACCACACTGGCATCAGCGCTCAACACTGTCCTCCAGGCTTCCTTGTAAATCTTTGGCAGTTCCACAGAAATTATTCTTCGCTTGCTATCATGCAGACCCTTAGCAAGCCACAGAGGGAATTCCAGTTTTGATCCCTGCATGAAGGAGAAAAAAAATCAAAAGTCGTCCTTGCTACAAAAATACAAAAACCAACCCCAAAGAGAGCAGTGAGTTTTATTAGTAAGATTCAGTATTACAAAAAGTCTGTTTTGTTTTCCAGTCTACTGTAACTTGTCTCTAAATTGGAGAGACATCAATACAATAGGTGCATAAAGAACTGGCTGGATGGCTGCATGCAGCAGAGTTGTGCTTAATGGCTCAGTGTCCAGATGGAGACCAGTAACGAGTGGTGTCCCTCAGGGATCGGTGTTGGGACCGGTCTTGCTCAACATCTTTGTTGGTGACATGGCCAGTCAGACTGAGTGAGCCCTCAGCAAGTCTGCCAATGACACCAAGCTGGGTGGTTTGGTTAATAATACTGGAGGGAAGGAACGTCATCCAGAGGCACCTTGACACGCTTGTGAGGTGGGCTGATGCCAACCTGATGAAGTTCAACAATGACAAGTGCAAGGTCTTACGCCTGAGTCGGAGCAATTCCAGGCACAGCTACAGCTTGGGCAGAGAAGAGATTCAGAGCAGCCCTGTGGAGAAGGACTTGGGGGTGTTGGTTGATCAGAAACTGAACATGAGCTGGCAGCGTGCACTCACAGCCCAGAAAGCCAACTCTGTGCTGGGCTGCATGAAAAGAAGAGTGACCAGCAGGTGGAAGGAGGTGATCCTGCCCTTCTGCTCTTGTGAAGCCTCACTTTGAGTATTGTGTGCAGTTCTGGTGTCCTCAACATAAAAAGGACATGAAATCATTGGAGCAAGTCCAGAGGAGGGCCATGAAGATAATCATGGGACTGAAGCACCTTCCGCATGAAGCCAGCATGAGAAAGTTGGGGCTGTTCAGCCTGGAGAAGAGAAGGCTGCGTGGAGACCTCATAGCAGCCTTCCAGTCTCTGAAGGCGGTCTACAGGGATTCTGGGGAGGGACTCTTGGTTAGTGACTGCAGTGAGACGACAACGGGTAACAGGTTCAAACTTCAACAGGGGAAGTTCAGATTGGATATAAGGAAGAAATTCTTTACTGTAAGGGTGGTGAGGCACTGGAATGGGCTGCCCAGGAAAGTTGTGAATGCTCTATTGCTGGCGCTGTTCAAGGACCGGTTGGACATAGCCTTGGGTGGCATGGTTTAGTGAGAGGTGTCCCTGCCCACGGCAGGGGGGTTGGAACTTGATGATCTTAAGGTCCTTTCCAACCCTAACCATTGTATGATTCTATGATCCTAATAAAAAACAGGAACACTTTATACGCATTATTACTGCAAGAATATGGATTTTTTTTAAAAAAAATTCATGTGTAGAATCTCATAATTGGCAGATTATATATGAAGAAGTTCTTGTGAGGGTATTGAGGCACTGGAACAGGGTGCCCAAAGCAGTGGTGAATGCTGGCAGTGTTCAAGGCCAGGCTGGACGGGGCTTGGCGCAAGATGCCCTAGTGGAAGGTGTCCCTGCCCGTGGCAGGGGGTTGGAGCTGAATGAGCTTTATGGTCCCTTCTAACCCAAAGGAGTTTGCGATTCTACGAAAGGCCGTCAACCCGCCCTCAGTCCCCCGGACCTCGAGAACACAGCTCCCAGCGTCCCTCGCGCCTCGCCTCCGCCGACCTCCCCGGCCCACCCGCGCCAGGTCTGTCGGGAGCGGTAGTTCTGCCCTTGTCCCACCCGTTACCTCAGTAATGGCGTCCCCCGCGCCAGTCCCCTGCCCCAGGGCGAAACCCAGGCGCGGCAGGCTGATCTTGGCGCGGCCCGGCAGCTTCTCCTGCGACATCAGGATGTCGTCCAGAGACAGAAAACTCTCTTCCAGCCCCAGCCCGGGCCCCACAGGGAAATACGCCTCAGACATGGTCGACGAGCGGTAACCGGAGCGGCACCCGCAGCCGTTGAGCGCGAAATTGCACATGCGCCGTGGAGCCGCCCGCGGTTGCCGGCGCAGCCGCGCATTGAGCCTGTTACCGACGGGGTGCTGCGCTGGTTCGAGGGGAAGCGACCTCAAAGCCCATCCAGTGCCCGCCCCTGCCGCGGGCAGGGACGCGTTCCACTGCAGCGGATTGCTCCAAGTTACGTCCAGCCTGGCCTGGAACGCTGCCGGGAATAGGGCGTCTCAGTCTCCCCTCTGCGAGTTAAAGCTGTTCCCTCTTGTCCTGTCCCTGCTTGATCGGGTTTAGGAAACACACCTTTGTGCTAAACATGGAAGCTTGTATTGTGTGCAGGAAGAGAACTATGCAAATGGAAAGTGAGCTTTGAGCTTTTTTTCTCAGGTGCAGAAGGAAGTCGTACGCATCATGAGCCCAGCATCCTAAACAATATTGCACTTTCAGAAACAGGATTTCAAGATCTTCCCGAAAGAAAAGGAATGTCCTGTGTCATGACTGGGTCTGTACTTGGAGGATTTGTAAACTTTGGACTTAATTTACCTCCTGCATTTGCATAAAGTCACAATCCTTCATGTCACATGGAGCTACACTAACAGATGTAGTCTGAGAGCAGAATTGGACCCTGTGGCTTTACAAAGAAGAACAGCATCCGTTTACAGCCGGCGTGAAGAAAGGATCAAAAGTGTGTAAGAAGAAATGGAAAGATGTGTTGAGAGAAGGTGGTGGTGGAGAAAAAGGGGCAGGAGGCAAAGGCATCTGCCCAAAGCTGAGTAATGTTGCAGAAGTTAAATCTGAGTGTGATGGGTAAACCCCAAATTACTTCCAGATACGGTAGATAAATTGAGAGGATTGCAAAGTACAGGAAAGAATGAAAACTTGGAATTCAAGGGACAGTTGTTACCTTCCATCTGTGTACTCCTTTAAACATTGAATACCACAAAATTCAGCCAATTGAATATTTCAGATAAATTCAGGAAAGCAGAATATTACTTGCTTCTTCTTAGGGTTTTTAATTTGATCAGAGCAGGCTGATGTCTGTGTTTTGCACAGTTGCTGAGATGTGTCATGGCAGCGTGTGCATGTGATTCACAACAGAGTGAGCTGATACAGCCACTGTGGGTAGTTTAAATGACATTCAATACATGTAGTAAGGCAACTGAAGAAGCTGCAGGATGTTGTTGGAAGCCCAAAGCACCATTTGCTGTGACTTCTCCTTACCTTACTTTTTAAGGTCAAAGTGGCAGAGGAATCTTCAATCTCTACATATTGGACTAAACCCACACAAACTAGGGTTGATAGTAAGCCTTTGTCCTCTGTCAGGTAGCATCTTAAATACCATACAGGAGTATAGTATGGCTTGCTTCTCTTATTTGTGTTTGTTATCAGGTAATCAGGAACACTGGCAGGGTTTTTCTCTGTCTTAAGATCCCTAGATGAGACAAATAACTTCAGTGGAGCCAGAATGTCACTGTCTAATCCTAGTTTAACAATCCTGAGTGCACAACTGAAACTCAGGCATATGGTATGCACTCTTGTGAGTGTGTTCTGCTCTGTGGTGTCCAGCCGATAGAAGGCAACATACTGTAGTACATCTCCTTTGCCCACATCGCCAGGCTTTCTGATGCTACTTGAGCATTCCTCAATTATATTTAACTCAATATATTTGCATTTCCAAATCAATTGACTTGCCTGTGGCAGTGGGAGTTTTTGTAAGTAATGCTGTAGTCTCATGCAAGCTTTTGCAATCCCTTTATTCTGCAAATTCCGGCATATAACTCAAACCAATTGGCTTCACTAGGATTAACTTTAGAGTTAAGTGCTACTTCATATGAATAAATACTGCTCTCCAAAAGACAGATTCTGCAGTCCAGTACAACTTTTTGGTGGAAAAGGGGCAGCAGCAGGAGTCAGTAATTGCACCAAGGAGATAATCAGTCAAGGAGACAATCACATAAAAACTACAAAGTATTGACCTGTTTGAAAGGAAGATATGGGAATGCAATGCAATAAGAGCTTCACTTTCTAAATGAGGCTGGGCTATTTTTCTAAGCTCTGCAGCATATTTCCAGTAAAAGCAAGCTAAAATTTGCAGATTTTATCCCATAAAGAAAGTGAAAGATTATTTTTTGTCTTTCAGACTCAGATAAGCAATTGTAATACCTGACTACAGTAATTTTTAATATTTTTCTCTTTATATCCTGATAATATTTTTCTTCATTAGAGGTTCTCACTGTCACATTTCTCTGGAGAGTTTTATAAGTGACTGAGTTACTGGGGGGGAAAAAGGCAACATTTCTCAAGATCTAGGACATGAGCATGAATTCTGAATTGCAGGGAGAATGGGTTTGCATCAATTCACTTGTATGTAATCTGTAAGCTATCAAAACATGAATGCTATTGATTCCTTCACTGCTATCATTCAGATTTATTGTATTTATCTGGTTGTTTTTTTGGGGGGGGTTTGTTTGTTTGTTTGTTTGTTTGTTTGTTTTTTGTGTTTGTTTTTTTGTTTCATTTTTTTGTTTTGTTTTTATTTTTATTTTTGTTTTCCGGGGGGGTGGGCATTCCCTTTTATGCGCTGTGTTTTCTGTACCAGTGACCCAGGATCACTAGCTGGAGAGGATGGTAGTCATCTGCATGTTATGTTTTCAACTGAACCATGGTTTCAGTGTTGCCAGCATTACTCCAGCCCTTCATATGTCAGCATTCAGTGACCAGAATGCTAATATTCCAGGGTCTTAGAATCTCCATTTGCTTTATCATAGTATGAATGCACCTTTTGACCTATGGTTTGCTGTCTTCGGCCAGCAGAACCTCTGAATATCTTAAATCTGATTGCTTCTTGTCTGCTGCTTTTCATTTCTGAACTATGGACATCTGACAGGGCTGTCCCATGTTTTTGAGGCATGCTGGAATACAAAAATATCAAACTGTTTCTTCTCTGATCACATGTGGGAAGTAAAATCTAGCAGCATCTTGCTGAAGCACACTGTATCATGTCAAAAAGTAGAGAATCTTGTTTATGACAAGATTTTGAGGGTTTTTTCATCCTTCAATGTAAAAAATGCCATAGAAACATTGTGTTACATTGAATACAGGCAGAGAATTTAGCTAATATGATATAATTATAGTCAGAATTAGCACACCAAAAATTCTGTGTCCCAGTGGGAAAGATTATTTGTATAATAACAGCTGGGAGGTCCACGAGGAGCAGAGCAGAACTGGAGTTTCTTGCTTGCATTCCTAGCATCTCTGGGAGAGAAAGCTGCTGTATGAAAAAGGAGAACATGTAAGAAGAGGCAGGCTGATAGCAGTGGTTCCTGAGCTACTGAAAGGACCCCTGCAGGAACAACTCTTTCTACCCACTGTTGCCTGCCAGACTAGTCAAGTAATCCCAGGTAGTAGGAGATTGCAAGACATGTGGGGAGAGTTTGAGATATTAACACTTGGAGTCCACAGGTTAAGGGGATGGTTCATTTTGAACACCCCATCTAAAAGAAGTACAGTGATTTACAGTGTGGGAAGTGCAAAGAAGAGACAAGACAGACAGCTTGCACTGATAGTAGTGGCTCTGTGCTTCTGACGACATCCTGTCACAGTATATCCTCAAATCTGATAGCTTTTCCTGTTTGGCTATGGACTACTCCTTGATCCTATCAAGTTTATCTTGATTTTCAGGAAACACTCTGTAAGTGGCCAGCAATATATCTCATTGCCAGCAAGGCAGCAGTGTGCAAGTATCGTCAGCTATATATCCAGGAATGTTAGATGCAAAAGAGACAAAACTCCATGAGATATTTTAAAAGCAAATGCATTTTCTCTGGACTTTGTGGCTTGTACTCAGTGGCAGGCTTTATCACATAAACACAGATATGGATTTTGGGCAGGGTTTTAACCTCTTCTATGTTTTCCCATTTTCTTGTAATACTGTATGTACCAGCAGAGCTATTAAAATAACAAAAAAGCACATTCAGTGGGGAAGGTTTGGCAAACCCAGAGTAATCTCATTGAGATGAGTGATGGGTTTAGATCTTATTTTCAAACTATGGAGTTCAGAATTCTATGTCCTTCTCACAGAATTTCAGGATCAAATATATCCATGGCATAAATAGATGTAAAGCCACCACAAAAAAGTGCAGTTATATGACCTCACCAATGATGATTGTTTTGCTTATAGCATCTTTCAATATTACAATTAGCAGTCCTTAAAGAGATTGAAGCCTTCTTTGATCAGTGCTTCAATGCATATGCTTTGATTTTCTTCTGTTTTGATTAATGGTGTCTGTCCTGGAGCCTCAAAGTGCACTAAGTAATGTGTCATGTACATTTAGCCTTCCCTTGTATCTTTTCTGAGATTTGTATGCAGTACATAGTTGTTGCTCTGTGCTTAATTTTATAGAATTCTAGAGTGATTTGGGTTGGAAGGGGCCTTAAAGCTCATCCAGTTCCAACCCCCTGCCATGGGCAGGAACACCTTCCACCAGACCAGGTTGTTCCAAGCCCGATTCAAGCTGGCCTTGAACACTGCCAGGAATGGGGCAGCCACAGCTTTCCTGGGCAACCTGTGCCAGGGCCTCAGCACTCTCACAGGAAAGAACTTCTGCCTAAGAGCTCATCCCAATCTCCCCTTTGTCAGGTTAAACCAATTCCCCCTTGTCCTATCACTATAGTCCCTGGAGGAGAGTGCTTCTCTGGCATCCTTGAAAGCACCCTTCAGATACTGGAAGGCTGCTCTGAGGTCTCCTCGCAGCCTTCTCTTCTCCAGGCTGAGAACAGTTTCTAAATGCCTGTACTTCTGTGGTTTCTAGTAGAGACATCAGACTGGATGACAGTTGTTTTTACTTCAGGTGAAACATGATAGCATTTGTGGATCCTAATGACTTCATTCCACAGACCAAGGCTTAATCTGCAACAGTTCTTAGATGCCCGACTCTGTTAGGAGGTAATTATCAATGGGACATGAGGTACCAAAGATGGACTTCACAGCTCCTGTGGCTATGGCTTATTGGTTTCCTGTATGGATGACCTGTGTTCACATGGTACAAGAATTAGTGGTACATAGAACAAAGTGAAAGAAATTAAAATCTCAACCAAGTGAGACATGCTGGTGTGTCCCAGCAGAGACAGTTGGGCCAGTGTCAGAACAGCTGGTGGGTTGGGATGCACCTGGGGACTTCTTGGTGTGCACAGAAGTTTGGTGCCCATTTTCCACAAAGAGTGGAAACACAGAGATAGTTAGCATATCTGAATGATGTGAAGTGTGAAGTGAGTCAAACCATGAAGATAAAGGTCTCATGCAATTGCTTAAAATGGCAGCATATTCTTTAAAACATCCTTGGCATTCAAGCCTACTTTGGCTTTAAACTTTAAGAATTATTTTATTACAAAGCACTGTATGGATCTGGCTGGGATGGAGTTAACTTTCCTCATAGCAGCCTGTATGGTGCTCTGATTTGCATTTGTGGCTAAACCAGTGTTGGTAGTGGACCAGTGTTTTGGCTGTTGATGAATAGCACTTGCATAGTGGCAAAGCTCATTCTACTCCCTCCTCCATGGAGTAGGCAGGGGGTGGGCAAGAGATGGGGAAGGGACATGACTGGAGCAACTGACTAAAGAGGTGTTCCATGCCATATGATATTGTGCTCAGCAATAAAAGGTCAGGGAAAGAAGTGGAAAGGGTGTTTGTCTTCTCAAGCAATGGTTACAAGTGCTGAGACCCTACTTCTCAGGCAGTGATTGGACATCTGCTTGCCAATGGGAACTAGTGAATTAATTTCTCTTTTTGCTTTTCGTTTCCCTATTAAACTCAAGCCATGAGTATTTTTGCTTTCCTTCTATTCTGTCCCTATTCTTCAGAAGAGGGGGATGAGCGAGAGGCTGGATGGGTGTTTGGCTGCTGGTTGAAGTCAACCCACCACAAGCACTAGAAAATAGACACTCAGCTCCTGCTTTTAATAAATATTGTTCATTTTGTTTTCCTGCATGAGCTTACATTTTAATTCCAGAATATTTCCCTACTTTTCATTTTTCCTTGCATTCAGTTTCCTTCCAGATAATTAGTTGAGGAGGTAATGGCTTTGTCACAGTTCTCTCTGACTGCACACACCAAACAGTTAGCTGCTTCTGCAGAGTTGATTAGTTGAATACCTTCAAAATACTGCATCTAAATTAGCATTGAACACAACTCTTTGCCAAATATACACTGAGGGAAACAAAATGCCTTCAAGACATGATATATTTGTAAAGAAGATTAGTAATGCAGTGAGGTAGATCAGCTTCATACATTCATTTGAAGATAAGGGTCTAAATTTAGATTTATTCCCCAATAGGATGGGTTTTGTGGTCTCAATTTCAATAGCTGCTTCAATCCGAAACTGCCACAGGAAATAATGCAATGAGAAGGCTTTGATTTGAAGCCTGGGACTGAGTGATGTAGTGGAAGCTTGACCTTCAGCCTTTGGTGGAAATGCATGGCAGAAATTCCTTGCATGACTGACTTTCGTCTCTGTCTAGCCCCTCTGTGAGCTCTTGATTTCACTCAAATCTAATAAATTTCACTAAATGCTAAACTAATGAGGATATTACTCATTAGGCTAAGCTGTATAATCTAGTAACTTACCATTTGTGTCTTTTGTAGGTTCATGGTGCTGAAAGCATAGGCTTGGTGGTGCAGCCTCTTGCTTTCAGTGTCATATTCCCTGCTGTGGTGGTCTGTGGAATGAAGGCTGTAACTCCAGGTGAGAGATTTGTTTTGGGCTAGAATTATTACCCTGATTTACCATCAGCCCAGCAATACAATGGCCACATGTCCTAGAATTTATGTGATTGTCACTGTGGGATATCTTTAACTCCAAATTACAAAGCATTTAGAAGTATATGGGGCAGACTTGCAAAGTTACTCTGGTGTGGCTTGTGAGATGATCTTATGCAGCATGCAAAGCACAAGGCATCACTTCTTGAAGGCATTCTGTCTTTCTGTATTAAGTGTAGTAATTTCTTCCCCTTGTAAATGTGTGTAGCTTCCATCAGGGAACATGGTAATGAGTTTGCATACTAAGTAGATATTAAATCCTGATTCCCCTTTAGTAATGTATAATGTCAGCAGAAGCGTTTGATTGAATGGAGCTTCTTCTTAATTAGATCCTTGAGCAGGGGATTATTAATCCATTTATCTTGAATTCTAATTGTACCATGAATTGCTCACTGGTTTATGCCTAAGTTTATGATCATAGCTATCTTTCTAGAACCTCTAAAGAGCCATACTCATAAGTGAATGTATTTCTGGAAACCTAAATTGTGGTATTCTTTTTTGTGTTACTTTCCTTAATATGTGTACGTGTAAATACTCTGAAAGAGGTAACCTGCAGCATAACAATTCAGCAGGCACAGCCATTTCCGTGGTAGTGACGTCTTGCCTTTAAAATAATGGATTTGGGCACCAGTAAGGGGAACCAGCTGATTATCATGGAAAAGGCTGGTTCTTATGTAGCAGAATTACTGAGTGAGCATGACTTGGGGACCTGCCAGCATTCAAATGCATGTTAAAACTGTAAGCTTAGGCTATGATACTAAAGTGTAATTACTAATGATTCTGTAGGTTTAAAAATCAATCATAGGAAATTCAGGGGAAGCCAGTGTGTTTGCTATAAGAGCATGTAGTTGCCTGGATGGTACACATTTGCCTCGATACAGCCAAGGATTCTTTTGAAAGTATGCTTACAGGAGGCAGAAAGGTTTTTCACCATTGAATTGGCCTAGTTCACTGTTCATGGCGTGTACTGCAATGGCTCCCTCTGCTGAAATGACTCCTAAATCGCTGCAAACTTCCGGAAGTTGTGGCAAATGGGATTCTTTCTCCTAACGTCTATGCTATTAATTCCCTCTGTATTTCTGTATCTAAGGTGAGCTACTTAAGAGTAGACTAAGAACATCTTCTGCATCCAGCTCTGGGGGCAACAACACAAGAGGAACGTGGAGCTGTTGGAGCGATTCCAGAGGAGACCACGGAGATGCTGTGAGGGTTGGAGCAGCTCTGCTCTGGAGCCAGGCTGAGAGAGATGGGCTGGGGCAGCCTGGAGAAGAGAAGGCTCCTTAAGGGGAGACCTTAGAGCAGCTCCAGTGCCTGAAGGGGCTACAAGAAACCTG